>JANQAP020026110.1:0-10569 GCA_026874005.2 Erythroxylum coriaceum | reverse complement strand
TCTCAAAGTCTGAATATTTGCTACCATATTGCAACTACCACCTTCCTTGAAATTTTCCTTGCCTCGCCTTCTCCTTCGCGAGTGCTTCTTTCGGAAAGCATTTGTAGGATCCTCAATGTCTTCCGATTCTCCTTGAGGTTCGAGTTTTTTGCGATCCACTGGAGTTAAAGGAGCTTCGTACTTTCCAACAGTCACCTTGAAGGTCAGTTGCTCCTTACCTACTTGTAGAGTTATTTCGCCCCTATCCATATTAATAATTGAGCCCACAGTGGCTAGGAACGGTTGTTCAAGAATCATCGGAGTATCCTCATCTTCATTGATATCCAAAATATAGAAATCCGTGGGAAAGATAAAATTATTGACCTTGACTGGCACATCTTGTATGATTCCCATCGGTCTAAGTGAAGTCCTATCGACCGTCTTAATCAAAAACTTTGTGGGCATTAACTCCTGTAACCCCAATTTAAGAATGAGAGTGTAGGGCATTGCATTTATGCTCGTGCCTAAATCTGTGAATGCCCTATTTATGATGATCTTGTTGATACTGCAGGAGATGAAAAAGTCCCATGGATCATCCTTCTTTACTATGTTGGGGGTGTCTTCCAGTATTCACTCCGTCCCTTTCCTTATGACGGACTCTTGTAATTTCAGATTAGCCTGTATTCATTCCGTCACTTCCTCGACTTTGTTTGGCTCTATTTCTTGTAACATTTCTGCTTCCCTCCTAGCATATAATTCCTTATGAGCAAAAAATTGGTGCAGGAATATCCATCGAGTTACTTGCACCGATTTGCTCACAGTCTCAATTGGAAGGTCGTCTTTAACTAGTTGACCTTCTCCTTTGTCTACCTCTTCCAGCTCCTTGTCCTGCGTCTGGCTTATAACTATAATACGCTCCTTCAGGTTCAATTCAGTGTTGCTTGGAAGAGTTCCAGCATTCCGAGTTGACATTGCTTCCATGAGCTACCCCACTTGGACTTCTAAATTGTAGATAGACGAAGCATGATTCTTTATGACTTGCTTAAATTTACTCTCGAGCCTCCTATGTGCTTCCTCCATTCCTCCTATCTTATCCAAAATTCTGTCCAGTTTTAAATCCATCGAGCTTATTTTGTCGTGTTAGAAGCTCGATTGTCCTTAGGGTCTGAACTGCCCTCCATTGTTGTTGTTAGATCAGGAGAAGTTTGGGTGATTCTTCCACCCGGGGTTATATGTGTTGCAGTAGGGATTATCCTCCACGTCTAAATTGGGCCCCCATATAATTAACTTGCTCTAGGTTATCGTCTCTCATCAGATAGCAGTCCACCGTATTGTGATCCAATTGGCCGCCTAGCTCACACTTCAATTTTATGGCCTTTACCGTAGCTAAGGGTGACGCCTTCATATTACTAAGTTATTGTGTCAAGTTATCGATCTTAGCTTGTATTTTTGTCATCTGATCGACAGCGATAACTCCCTTCTGCTCCCTAAAGTTACTAGGTTGCCTTCTACGTTCACTAGCCCATAAACAACTATTGTTGGCCATCTCCTCTATTAATTCCTCCGCTTCATCGACCGTCTTTCTCATTAACGATCCTCCTGATGCTGCATCAATGATGCCTCTAGTATATGGGTTCACTCCGTTGTAAAATGTCTGCAACAGGAACTCCTTGGGTAAATTGTGATGTGGGCATCTCCTCTACAGGTCCTTGTAATAGTCCCACGCTTCATAAATAGACTCCTCGCTACCTTATTGGAAGTTTGTAATTTCCTTAATAATTTTGGTGGTCTTTGTTAATGGGAAGTATTTATCTAGGAAGGCACGCACTAGCTGGTCCCACGCCATAATGTTAGTGGGGCTCAGTGAATGATACCAAGCCTTCACTCTATCCTTAAGCGTAAAGGGAAACAACCTAATTCTCACTGCGTCTTTTGACATTTGGTGATACCGGAAAGTATCACAGATCTCGAGAAAACTCACAATGTGAGTGTTCAGGTCTTCAGTTGCAAGTCTATAGAATTGGACATTCTATTAAAGCATATTCAAGAGGGCTGGCTTAATTTCAAAGGAGACCGTTTGAACAAGCGGTTTAGCCACTCCTTGGTTCGCAGGATTGAACCCTGGCCTTATAAAATCCATGAGGGTCCTCTGTTGTTGCCTACCAGGGTTGACTTCTTGATTTATGTTTCTTTAGAATTCCTCATCCATTTGTGCTTTTTCGATCTCTTATTCTTCTTGTCGCCGAGCTTTCCTAAGAGTTTGTTCTAAACAAGTTATATCTAAATCTAAAGTCTCTGTTGTATGACTTGAACTCCTTGTGACTCTTATGTTCATGCAAGAGCACGATTCCTAAGTAAAACTAACAAAAAACGAAAACAAAGAAAAGAAGAAAAAAGACAATTAAACTATTCTAACTCCTTAAACAATAGAACTAAGTTGCCTTCCCCAGCAATGGTGCCAAAAACTTGTTCGCTCAAGGTTACACGTGCTAACTTTTACTATTTATAACCTTGGTAATTATCATAAGCGCACGGGTCATTCGTGTAGTATCTAAGGTGTCGATCCCACGAGTAAGGAAGCTAGTCCTAAAATCTAACGGTAGCTAAGTTTGTAATACCTAATTAAACAACTATTGTAGAAATTAAAATTAATCAAGAATCAAATATGAGAAATTAAAGCATCAAAAGAATGAACAAAATAACCAGCTCACACAAATAATCTGAAACTCAATCTAGAAGTGACCGATTGCGAGAAAGGGGGAATTAATTTGAAACTAAAGAAAATCTACCCAATTATGCAATTTTCGACTTAAAGGGCCTAAACGGTCCTAGGTTGAATTACTCTCTCTTGAGTTATAATTCTTAACCCTAATTAATAATTCCTAATTCAAATTATTGAAATTGTAATCTCACGATCCACAATTGGTCCAAAACTTAAATTAGTTCTAAAGTTGTCTATTAACCTACCAGGAATCTATATTCGTTCTCACGACTCTATCGACTTAATTCAACTCTCTACCTATTGATTTACCTAACTCTTATTAGCCTAAATCAATGATTTTTACCCAGCTCACCCTCTCAGTTTATTGCCAAGTTATGAAGAATCGATATTAAATTGCAAATAAATTGAATAAAATACCAAATAAATTTTATTAACTCAAGAATAAAAACCCAAAGGTGGGTTTAGATAAAAGATCAACACTCAACGACCATATTCCTATTCAATATCCAAATCTCATACATCAATGAAATTGAAATAAAAAAATAGAAAGTACTATCGGAATGGATCTCAGAGGTAGTGACTGCGAGAAACCGCCTGTTCTGGGAAGTGTGTCGTGTCAAACATATCTCCGTACCTCTTTTCCTTTGTCTCCTTCCTCAATCGCTTGATCTCTCTCTAGGGTTCTCTTAGATTTTTACAGAATCTTATTTTTTACATAGCTCTCTCACTTCTCTAAAAACTCCTGGTGGCTGCTAGGTATTGTTCTATTTATTTTGTAATAGCTCTAGGTCAAACTCGAGGTCGAAATGGTCCAAAAAATAACCCAAAAATTGAGTTTTTGTGTCAGCCTGATACAGGGCGCGGTCGTGGCCGACACTTTAACCTTTCTATCATGATCGTGGCCTGAAGTGCACGATAGTGGCCCCTGATGCACGATCGTGGCCTGGCTGCTGCTGGCTCTTCCTCTTCTATCACGATTGTGGCCAATGTGCACGATTGTGGCCTATGTCTTTTAAGCTGAAACTCTTTAAATTTTCACGTTCTTCCCTTTTTACCCTGCAACACTAGCACACACATTAAGGTACCTAAAAAATATACAAATTAAGCTTAAAGATTCAAAGTAATCCATAAAAACACTTAAACACAAAAACTAATCTAATTAAACCCTAAATGCATACTCAACACTCAATTTAACACAAAATGCATAACAAATTAAGTCCTAAAACATCATACAAAACACTAATATCAATAACACTCCCACTAACCTTCTTGTACACATAAGGTTCATTAGGATTTTATGAGAAACCAAACTCTTTGCTTGTTTCATCAAATCGAAACTCCTACATGCTTGCTTCAGTCTATAAATGGATTTTTGAAACTTGCATACCTTTTCTTCATCTTTAGATATGAAGCCCTCGGGTTGTATCATATACACATCCTCAACTAGGTTTCCATTCAGGAAAGTCATTTTCACATCCATTTTCCATATCTCATAATCATAATGAGTAACAATGACTAGGAGTATTCTAATGGATTTAAGCATGGCTACAGGGCTAAATGTCTCATCATAGTCAACTCCTTATCTTTAACGATAACTTTTAGTGACTAGTCTCGCTTTATAGGTAATCACAGTACAATCCATATTGATTTTCTTTTTTAAAATCCACTTGCACCCTATGGGTTTTAGCCCTTTGGGTGGGTCAACCAAAGTCCATACTTGGTTTTCAAACATGGACTCCATTTCGGACTTCATGGCTTAAAGCCATTTTTTAGATTCTGAACTCTTCAGAGCCTCTTCATAGGTTGTAGTCTCATCGTCCTCCATGATCAATATGTCATTTTATTCACTTACAAGAAATCCATATCTCTCTGGAACATTGCATATCCTACTTGACCTACGAACTTTTTGTATATCAGAAGGTTCAACTATTGTCTCATCTCTGTGAATAACAATTTCAAGTTCAGGCAGTTAATCTGCGTCTGTTTGAGCATCATGAACTTCATCAAGTTCAACTTTGCTCCTACTATCTTCTTTTAGAAGAAATTCTTTCTCTAAAAGGACAGCATGCTTTAGGAAAACATCTTTTTCTCTAAAGCATTATAGAACTAATGTCCAACTGTTTCCTTAGGATATCATATAAATGGACATTTAATAAATTTCGCTTCAAGCTTGTCTGATTGAATCTACTTCACGTAAGTCGAACAACCCCAGACTTTCATATGAGAAAGATAGGGCCTTTTATTAGTCCATAACTCATATGGAGTAACTTCCACCACTTTTAAAGGGACTCTGTTCGTTACATAAACGGCAGTCTCGAGCGTATAACCCCCAAAAGGATATCGGTAGATTTGCTAAGCCCATCATTAACATTACCATGTCCAACAACATTTGGTTTCTTCTTTCAACTACACCATTATGTTGCGGTGTGTAAGGTGGAGTCCATTGGGATACTATCCCATTATCTTTAACAAAAGTTAGAAACTCCTTGTTCAAGTATTTACCACCTTGATACTTCTACCGAGTTGTTTCTCTACTTCAGGTCTAAATTGTTTGAACATTTCAAATGCTTCAGACTTGTATCTCATTAGATACACATACTCATATCGTGAATAATCATTAATAAAGGTAATGAAATACATAAACCACCTCTGGCATGAATGGACATCGGACCATATACATCAAAATGTATTAGGTCTAATAACCTATTCGCTTATTCACCCTTTCCTTTAAAAAGTAATTTAGTCATCTTGCTTAACAGAAAAGATTCACATGTGTCATATGATTCATAATCAAATGACCCTAAGCTACCACTCTTATATAGCTTAGTCATGCATTTCTCATTTATATGGCCAAATCGACAGCGCCATAAGTAAGATGATTTTAGGTTTTCTCGTTTCTGTCTTTTATTATTATTGATATTTCAAATTAGATTACACATATCTAATATGTAAATACCATTGTACAATGTAGCAGTACCATATAACATTTCATTTAACTTAATTGAACAACCATTGCTTGAAAAAGTTAAATGAAATCCCGCTTTATTAAGATATGAAACAGATATAATGTTCTTTGTCATAACGGGTACATAATAGCAATTATCAAAAATTAGCTCTAGCCTACTAGGAAGATACAAAACATATATTCCTACGGCTAATGCAACAACTTTTACTCCATTTCTCACTTATAGGTCCATCTCTCCCTTTTTGAGTGGTCTACTATCCATGAGACCCTGCATATCAACACATATATGTGAGCCACATCTAGTATCTAACACCCAAATGTTATGATCAAAAATAGTGACCGACGCATCGTAACACAAGTGAAAATAAAATAACTAGACTACTATTGTAGCAGTGGTGAGTCTAGATCGATCCTATAGGGAGTGTTCGGCTAGCCTATAAAATGAAATTAATTAATGTTTAGATTAAAGAAAACGTGTGAAAAATGATAAAATTGGGGAATTTGGTAGGAATCTGATTCTTTAGTTCAATCTTGACCACCCTAATTAAGTATAATTCATTGATTTGTTGTTCTTTTATCTCTCTTAGCAATTATCGGCTGTAGATTAACAACAAGCTCTATTAATCCCAAATTTTCCTTAGATCCTAGTTAATCACGAAGCACTCGTTAATTAACTCTAGCTATCAGGAAACCGAGAATAAGCTCTCTAAGTTTATCCGGACAACTGCATTATGAATCAGAAAAATAGTCCAATGTGGGCAATAATCACATAAGCTTGGATTATTTAACCTATGTTATGTTATCTCTAATAATTCGGAACCATTAGTCGTTACACATGAATTGAGAATACAACGATTACGTATTACATTCAATTCTAACATTGGGTTTTCATGAAAAACAATTCAATAGAGCAGTAAAATCATCATCATTCAATACCCAATCCAATAAACGCAAGATAACATAATCAATTCCTAAGGAGAGAAAGAAATAACAAAACAATAAAAAAATGCTTAACCTCGGTTGTCAGTGTCGATGTCACCTCCAAACCAATGTCGAGATCTTAACCTTCCATGGATCTCCTAAGAAAATGCTTTAACCCCATGAAAATCATCCCCAACCAAAGCCCCCTTCAATTGTCTCCACTTTGCCACAAGCTTCTCCTTAGTTACTATTCATCGAAGTGATAAATAAAGATAGTGGTTTTTGGTCCACCATCACTATTCACTCACTTCTCTTCTTTGACTTTGTTTCTATCGCCACTCTTCTTCTTTTCTCTAAAGCCACTCTAGTTGCGCTACTGTCTCTTCACTGTAGCTTGACGGGATAATTAAAGTTCCTAATTCTTGGTCCCTCGCTACTATAGCTTCTTCTTTTTAAAACCTACACACCTTCTCTTTAGTCAAACGTCTGCGTTTAACGTAATTGTCTGTGTTAAACGTTGACATTGTCTACAAGTAAAAAACAAACTGCATTCTCCACTGCATCTTCGTTTCCTATCTGTCATACGCTGCATCTTAGCTGTTTTCCTCACTTAGCTTGTGATTCATTTTATTCACATACATGGGGTTATTGCTTGGCTTATGTTTTTGGTTGTGTCCTCCTCCATGATACACATCGTTTCACCTGCAAGGTTCTTTTCTTCATATCTTTACTTTTTTTTATGCCGCCACCAACAAGCTATAATCTCTTTTTATTTTGTGCCTTTTCCTTGTTAAACATTTTTGCTCCAATTTGCTTTAGAATCTTGTCTTTTTAGTCTCAAATATATATCAAGATATCCAACCTAGCAGTCAACACAAATTGAACACAAATTAAGCATTGTCATGCTAGGCGGTTGACAGCTTCCATCATTTGATCTGTCTAGCTTGTCAAGTTCTGGATTCTAGAACTTGTTTCCTACTGGAATTGCAAAGTGTTAGCAACATACACATTAACTAATTGTTCCAAAGATGTACTTGAGTCTTGATAGGAAGCTTCTGCTGTGTACGGGAATTGTGTGCTTCTTGCTAACTATCATAGAAGTAAATTCGGCTGATTATCCCATCGATAACAAAAGTTAGGTTGATCAGTCCAAACATTGTTATAGGATTAAGAATATGAATTAAAAAAATAACTTCCGTCCATATCAATTTTTTTTAAAAAAAATCACAAACATGAACCAAAAAAAGAAAAGATCACGAAATAACTGAAAATAAATCAACTACAAACGAATATATACAAGACGTCAATTAAAATCACAAACAAAAACTAAACACTGTACTCCCCGGCAACGACGTCAAAATTGACCAATGCGTCATAACACTAGTCAAAATAAAATAACTAGATTACTACTCTAGCAGTGGTGAGTCTAGATTGATCCCACAGGGAGTGTTCGATTAGCCTATAAAATGAAATTAATTGATGATTAGGTAATGGGGGGTTTTAGATTTCATAAGAAAATAAAATAAAATAAACCTAATGAAAACAAATTAAAGAAAACGTGCGAAAAGTGATAAAATTGGGGAATTCGGTAGGATCCGGTTCTTTGATTCAATCTCGACCTACACCCTAATTAAGCAAAATCATTGATTTGTTGTTCTATTATCTCTCTGAGCAATGATCGACCGTAGATTAACAACAAGCTCTGTTAATCCCGATTTTTCCTAAGATCCTAGTTAATCACGAAGCGTTCATTAATTAACCCTAGCTATTAGGAAACCTAGAATAAGCTCTCTAAGTTTATTCAAACAACTGCATTATGAATCAAAAAAATATACCAACGTAGGCAATAATCACAAAAGCTTAGATTTTTTAACCTATGTTATATTATCTCTAATGATTCGAAATCATTAATCGCTACATATGAATCAGGAAAACAACGATTACGTATTGCATTTGATTCAAGCAATGGGTTTTCATGAAAAACGATTCAATAGAGCATTAAAATCATCATCATTTAATACCCAATCCAATAAACACAAGATAACATAATCAATTCCTAATGAGAGAAAGAAATAACAAAATAATAAAAAAATGCTTAACCTGGGTCATCGGCGTCGATGTAACCTCTGAACCGATGTCAAGATCTTAGCTTTCCATGGATTTCCTAAGAAAATGCTTTAACCGCATAAAAATCATCCCTAACCGAAGCCCCCTTCGGTTGTCTCCACTTTGTCACAAGCTTCTCCTTAGTTACTATTCATCGAAGTGACAAATAAAGATGGTGGTTTTTGGTCCACCCTTACTATTCACTCACTTCTGTCCTCTCACTTTGTTTCTGTCGCCACTTTTCTTGTCTCTTCATTATAGCTTGATGAGACAATTAAAGTTCCTAATTCTTGGTCCCCGGCTGCTTTAGCTTCTTCTTTTTAAAACCTATGCACCTTCTTTTTGGCCAATGTCTGCGTTTAACGCAGTGGTCTGTGTTAAATGCAGACGCTGTTTGCATTCCAAGTAAGGAAAATAAGCAAAACGCAACGTATGACTGACAGGAAATGACGACGCAGTAGAGAAAGCAGTATGCCTTTTACGTAAATGATGTTATGCAAATATTGTCTGCGTAAAAAGCAGACTGTGTTCTCCACTGCGTCGTCATTTCCTGTTTGTCATACGCTATGTTTTGGTTGTTTTCCTCACTTGGTTTGTGAGTCATTTTATTCACATGCATGGGGTTATTGCTTGGCTTGCATTTTTGGTTATGTCCTCCTCCACGCTGCACATCATTTCACCTGCAAGGTTCTTTTCTTTATGTCTTCATTTTTGTTTATGCCGCCACCAATAAGCTATAATCTCTTTTCATTTTATGCCTTTTCTTTATTAAACATTTATGCTCCAATTTGCTTTAGAATCTTGTCTTTTTGGTCTCAAATATATATCAAGATATCCAACCTGGTAGTCAACACAAATTGAACACAAATTAAGCATTTTATTTTGAAAATAGAATTGAAATCACATGGAAATACATAAGAAAATATAAGATGATTCAATCATATCGAATAGTATTAACCTCAATGGAAAATAACATACCTAAAGTAGATGATGGAGCATCTAATCCTTTCTTCTGCTTCAGTGACTCCAGATAAGCTTTATAGTTCCTCTTCCAATGTCCTTCCTTGTTGCAATGGAAGCATATCCCCTTAGATGTTGTCTCCTTTTCCTTCTTCTTGGTTACACCTCCCACTGGCTTCTTGGACTTCTTCTTCTTCTTTCGGTTCTTCTTGCGAGAACCAGAAGGAGAGTCCACCAACATCACAGCCTTACTGTCTTCCTTAACAGTTTGCTCAGCTATTTTGAGCAAATTAATCAGCTCAGGTATTGATGTGGATATTTGGTTCATCCGATAGTTAAGCACAAACTTTGAATAACTATCGACCAAAATAACCAAAATTAAGTCTATACTTAATTCATGATTTATTACGAAACCCAAATTGGCTAACCTTTTAATGTATCCATACATTTTCAGTGCATACTACACTGGAGATGATCCCTCAACCATCTTAGAGTGAAAAAGAAACATCGAGGTCTCAAACCTTTCAAACCGAGCTTGCTCATCAAACAGTTCCCTTAGATGGTAGATTGTGGTATAAGCAACTATAGCCTCATGCTGCTTTTACAGTTCTGGTGACATAGATGTAACACCTCCACTACTATAAGGTACATACCGAAACATCATTATGACATTCTAGTACATACCCTTTAACAATGGCATGTTAACTATCACACTTTCACTTTATCACATGGTAATTTATCCCACTAAATCATAGCATCTACTATCATACAAGAAAGTTACCAAAAATTTTTTTAAAACAAATTTCCTCTTTTCATTTCATGAATCTGAATGTACATACATTATAGCTTTCAAAAATATATACATGTACATCATCATAACCTAATACAAAATATACTACATGAAAGAGGAAATACA
>JANQAP020026091.1:0-10571 GCA_026874005.2 Erythroxylum coriaceum | reverse complement strand
AGAGCCTCTTCAGGTCTCTTACAAAGTATTCTTTCAGCTATCTTAGCCTCTCTAGGCTATTAGCCTTTTCTTTCTCTCACTAGAAAAATATTGTGAGCTTTTATTATAGTAGGGTTAGCTCTCTATCGCACTACAGAATTTCCTTTTTTTTCTAAGTAAGCACTGAACACTCAAAGATCATTGTTTTTTAAATCGTAAGATTTGTAAGAATTTTTTCTAACATTGTAAAATCTTCGACTACGACTAGTATTTATAGCTTTCAACTCTAACTGCTTCTTGATCTTTAATAACCACTTCTTGATTCTTAATAACCATCATTTAGTTGAGTTCTGTAACTAACTCTAACTAAGTAACTGTTCTGACGTGCTAATGTATCTTCATGGTATTGTCTATGTCTTCTTTGCGTCTGTGTTGTCTTTGCGTTTGCATTTGCGTCTGTGTTTATATTGTCTTTGCATCTGCGTCTGTGTTTTGTTTGCATCTGTGTTTCAATTTTGCGTCTGCGTCTACGTCTATATTGTCTTTGCATTTATGTTGACTTTGCGTCTATCTCTGTGTTTTGATTTTATGTCTGCGTCTGCGTCTGCGTCTGCGTCTATGTTGTGTTTGCATCTGTGTTTTGATTTTGTGTCTGCATCTATGTTTTAATTTTACGTCTGTATTTCAACTTTGCGTCTGTGTTCTGTACTTTGTCTGCGCACTTAACACACTTGTCAAAAACATTCATTTGTTTCTAACATTATTATTATTTGATTGTCATCAAAATTAATCATCGTAAAGTCCTCTTGACTTAATAGTAAATATGTGGGAAGTACATTCTTTTCTTAGTCATGCAGGTTTTTACAGGCGGTTTATCAAAGATTTTTCAAAGATAGCTCATCCAATGAGCAACCTTCTATAGAAAGATGTGCCATTTGAATTAATGAAGACTACAAAAAGGCATTTGATATTTTGAAGGAAAAGCTAGTTATTGAGCCTATTATTAAACCACCAGATTGGGACCTCCCTTTCAAGCTTATGTGCAATGCCAGTAACTACACTATACGAGCAGCTCTTGGGCAAAGGGTATGTCGTGACCCTCATATGATCTACTATGCATCAAAGACGTTGAATAATGCTCAGCAAAACTATTCAACTACTGAGAAAGAGATGTTTGTTGTAGTGTTCACACTAGAGAAATTCATATCATACTTTCTTGGTACAAAGGTGATAGTGTATTCAGGCTATGCTGCTCTTCAGTACTTGATGAGCAAAAAGGATGCCAAGCCAAGACTTATCCAGTGGGTTCTTCTACTGCAAGAATTTAACATTGAGGTCAGAGATAAAAAGGGAGTAGAAAGCCTGGTTGCAGATCAACTAAGTAGGCTGAACAACACCTCTGGAGATGATTTGGTCATTACTGAGGAGTTTCCTAATGAACAACTATTCGCAATGACTTCAACAAGGCCATGTCGAAATATATGGTATGCAGATTTAGTCAATTTTATCACCCAAAATGGATACCCAGATGGTAGTACATTTGCCCAGTGCCATAAATTGAAGAATGATGCCAGGTATTACATTTGGGATGATCCATATTTATGAAAAATGTGTTCTGACCAGATTGTGCAAAGGTACGTACCTGAATCTGAGATTTCCCACATATTGCAATTTTGTCATGCATCTACTTATGGTGCCATTTCGGCCCTAATAAGATAGCTAAGAAAGTGTTTAAATCTAGTTTCTACTGGCCTGATATTTTTAGAGATTCTTATGCACTTTGCAAAGCATGTGACAGGTGCCAAATGACTGGCAACATAGGTAGAAGAAATGAAATGCCTCAGACCTTGGTTATTGTTTGTGAAATATTTGATGTGTAGGGGATTGATTTCACGGGCCCCCATCTTCATTTGGTTTTTAGTACATTTTGTTAGTCGTCGATTATGTTTCGAAATGGGTAGAGGCAAAAGCCACTCGAACTAATGACTCTAAGGTTGTTGTCAATTTTGTGAAGACTAATATCTTTGTCAAGTTCGGGACTCCAAAAGCAATCATTAGTGATCGCAGGACTCATTTCTGCAATAGAGTGTTTGTCGCATTGCTGAAGAAATATGGAGTTAAGCACAGGACCTCCACGGCCTACCACTCTCAAACCAATGGGTTGGCTGAATTGTCCAATCGAGAGGTAAAGAGTATTTTGGAGAAAACTGTGAATTTTAGCAAGAAAGACTAGAACTGGCACTTGGATGATGCTCTTTGGGCTTACCGCATTACCTACAAAACGCCATTAAATATGTCTCCTTACAAACTTGCTTATGGCAAAGCCTGTCATCTGCTAGTAAAAGTTGAGCACTGAGCATTCTGGGCCGTGAAGTAGTGCAACATGAATTTTGATGCTGCTGGGCAACAAAAGAAGTTGTAGATTCAGGAATTGGAAGAACTACAGAACCATGCTTTCAATAACGTTATTACATACAAGGCCAAAACTAAAGCATTTCACGACAAGCAGCTTGCCAAGAAGAAGTTTAAAGTTGGACAAAAGGTACTTTTATTTAATTCGACTTTGAAACTATTTGCAGGGACATTGCGATCCAAGTGGATTGGCCCTTTTCTAGTAACCAAGATCTATCCTTACGGTGCTGTGGATATTCAAAGCATGGAAATAGAAAAAAATTTCAAGGTGAATGGCCATCATTTAAAGCCATTTTACGAAGGATTTTAGCCTCATTTGGTTGAAGTTAACTCTTTGAATGAACCTCCCTATAACTGAATGGGGCCTGTGTCAAGCTAACAACGTTAAACAAACACGCTTCTTGAGAGGCAACCCAAGGTTTGTTTTCATTTTATTCTTCGTAATTTAATTTTTAGTTGTTCATAATTCTGTTAGGTTTCTTGTTTTTTGACATTTTCTTTTTGAATTTTGTTCCAACATTTTGCTATTATTGGATATCAGTTGGTCGCGAGGTTTTTATTATTTTACAGGATAGTATAGTTTGATCATTGCCATGGTGAACTAAAAAAAATTCAAGCTGGTTTATTAAATGGTCTACGTAAATACACAAAATTTTTTAAAGATAAGTCAACTAGCAGCAGTCTAAACAAGGTGGCATGGTTGTAATTTTTGGCCATTGTTTTAAACCAAGTGTAGAGCGGGTATTTTAGTCTGTCAAATTTTTAACCTTAAAATCCATTAACTCTTCTTCTTCTCCCACTACGCCACACCTCCCATCAACGCCCAAAATGCACCAAATCTGTCACTGCCGCTCCCATCAACGCCCAAAACCCACAACACCCCAAACCTTTTCACCATAACTGGTGACTAAGTTCATGCCCAGATTTCATGGTCGACCTCCACCTCCAGCTACCTCGCAAATCGACGGTAACGAGCAACCCGAAGAATCCACACCACTTTGATGCTCCACTCGCAAACGTCGAGTTCCAGCAACACCTCCACCACCTTCCAGTGATGAAAATGAAATTGAAGAAGAGGAGACTACCATTGAAGAAGAATCAGACCCTAATGCCAATGCAAAGGAGCCTAACCTAGTGCGGTAGAGGCAGAGGTCGAGAATGACAAAGAGACTAAAACTAAGGAACGTCGACGTCATTATTGATCCAAACGTGGCCCACGCATTCAGAGGAACAATCTCACAGCCTACTGCCAAGATGAAAATTTGTACTACGAGGATGCTGCGGATATCTGTTTGCTCTGACAACTTAAGTGCAGAACGATTTACCTGGGTCAGTGTGTTGATGAGCGTTATTTAACTTACTTTAATTTACAATCTCAGTTTAGGTCTTTGGTAGATAATTTAGGATTGGGTGTGTTTGTGGATTTACGACTGCCTATTTTTTACGAATTGGTTTGAGATTTTTATACTTCCTTTAAATTTGAAATGCCTGTTGATGGTGATTTCACAACACCTGCTACTATTTGATTCAGGATTTTAGACTGTCATTTTTCTCTGTCTGTGAATGAATGGAATATAGTTTTAGGCTTTGTAACCAAATCTCAGCTTTCTAATTCTTCCTATCTTAATTCTTTTTATGATTATCCTAACTGGTATAATGAGAAAGAAACTTATTCCATGCTGTTCGCCGACCCACAAATCTATAATCCTAACTCTTCTAAGGCTAATTCTTAGGTTAATCCTATGTATAGGATTTTCCACCTCTTTCTAGTATTTAATTTTTTAGGAAAAGCCAATAATATGCATGTGATTTATAAAGCAGAGCTTTTTCTTTTATGGTGTGCTCAGAATGGCATGAAAGTTAATATAGGTTATTTTATATCACACATATTTTATACATCTTGGCACATCACACACACCCACTGATTTTGGGATCTATGATTATACTACTTGCTATCAAATTGTGTGATTTTAATATTAATCATCATCATCCATTGACCTTGGGACCACCGGTCCTAGCCTTAAATATGAGTGCTCTTTGTAAGGTGCAAGTTACTCGCGCCTTACCAGATGGAGAGTTTGTGATCCCACTCCCAGATGTTGGGACGGACGGGCCCTATCGAGCTCCATCCATGGTCCTTACAGAACAAATGGGACAGTTGGAGCGTCGACAAGGCTCTTTGAAAAGTTTACTTAACAAGTTACAATCTCAAGTCACAAATATTGAGCATAACATCGCCCACTGGTTCAAGTGTAGCGGTCATGGCGACCTACCCTTTCCACCATCACCTTAGCGTGTCACTTAGAGAAGCTTTCTCTCACTCTTTCCTTTTTACTATTCTTATCTTTCATTTGCTAACATTGAGGATAATGTTTAGTCTAAAGTGTGGGCAGGGGAAAGTTTCACTTATTTAGTTTTCTTTGTTTTATTTGCGTAATTGTTGGTTTGTATGTTATGTTTGTTGCTTAATTGTTTTGCTAGATTTTGCTGTTTTACAATTTTTGTTTTTAATGTCATGTTTATTACCATTTTGTTTAACATGTTTTTATAAACAATCTTGCCTTATTTGTTCAGGAAACTTGAATTGTTAGATACTTTGGCCTGATTGATCTTTTCTTAATCCTGTCTTGTCATGACTCGAGTTAGTGTTTGTACTGGAATTAAACAAACTGCTTTAGTTGCTTGCGCCCTTTAGAAAGTAATAGGCATACATCCGCACTAAACACACTGTGAGATTTTGAGACATAGGATAAAGAGTGCAACTTTACACACACTCTAGTTTTCTTTCAAAGAGTGCACACATTTGTCCCCTTCTAGAAACTGACATAAGTTTTTGTTCAAAACCACATTTAGTACACTAGAATGAAGCTAAGGCATTGTTTGTGCAGCCCCTTGTTATCCATTTTCTTTCAAAATCCAATCTCAAAAAAATAATTATCCTAGTTCAACCCCCTTGAGCCTACACCTTTTCTTTGTTTTAACATAAAAAAACCCCATTCTAACCTGTGGTCTCTTCTTTCAAGCCCTGACTTCTGCACCTAGTTGAGAAGAATTACCAAGTAGCATACATAATTATATATCATATATACCAATGTTTAGTCACTTTGGGTTAAATCTGAATTGTTCGCCTAATTGTGCTTTGTTCATAAAAAGGAGAGAAAATCATGGTTGGCTCAAATGCATCTGCTGGTGAGAGTTTTTTTAAATAAAAAAGGCAAAAAGTCGAGAAAAGAAAAACAAAAAAGAGGGAATTATTATATGAATAAATGCATAAGAGGTGGTTTTAGTAGCCTTGGTTCAACTTCATTATTATAGTTAAAGTTAAGTGAATGATGAATCTATGATATGGCATACATGGGTCAAATGAGTTTAATGGTTTAATCTTTTTATTTGTGTTGACTTAAAACTGAAGTTGTTGGCATGTGTCTATTGGGTACATTTTTTTTGCTCTTCTCAACTCAATTTTCTTGGTAACCAACTAGCCCCATTACAACCCATTAAAAGACCTAGTTGACTAGTGTGGGTTTTAAATCAGAGCTAGTGGTAGAGATTTGAACTTATGTCAGTCCTACGGAAAGAATAGGTTTGTGCTGGATTTTTGAGAGAAAACACCACCACCCAAATTTCATATGAGAGAATGAGTGAAACATTGCGAGGGTGTGGATGTTATTACTTTTTACTTGGACATTTTTTAAGCAGTTAACATTCCTAATTAATTAGGAGATCAACCTTCATAGGTTTGTTTGTTTAATTCTAAACTGCATACATTAACTTAAGAAGTGATAAGTGCGGTTGAAAGAATTGTGATAAGATGTTGAAGTGCCTTGATAATTTGAGTTGATTGAATACTTGAGGGCAAGTATTGTTCAAGTGTGGGGAGTTTTGATAACTTGCATTTTGTGCATATTATTTATGTGTGTTTTATGGTAATTTATGTCTTTGTTTGCTTGTGTTTCTATGGTAATTCATGTCTTTGTATGTTATAGGTGATGAAATACCAAAGTGATGTGATTTGGAGTGAATTTGGCTAATTTGGAACTGGACAAAATTTCAACATGACCACGTTGAAGGTGCCGCGACGCTGGCAGATTGCTACATGTGAATTTCGGATTAATTACCTTAGAATTTGGGCCCGCATGACACAGCCCCCTATGCTAGATGAAGTCAAGTTATTTTATAGCCCATTGGAGCCTTATTTTCATATTTTATTGGGTCCCATTTTGCTTATTGTAAAAAGTAAACCTAGACTATAAATAGCCTCATTCTAGGAAATTAAAAAAGAATGAGAATTAGAATATAGGAAACGGCAGCAGCTCTGGTGCATAAAAAACAAAAAACTCTCCTCTAAGAACAATGTCTTTTGCCATTACTATGTGTGGCTAACTCTTCATCTAGACAAGGTACCTAACATTCGATTAATGTAATTCGTGAGACTCCTTGGGTTTAATTGCTTTTGTTCATCTCTTATGTTTGTTTGATCTCTGTGCTCTAATCGATTTATTGTCACTGTGTTTGTTGATTAATGAGGCCTGTTAATTGATTGACTTGGTGATAAATTGCCGAATAGATTAGTGAATCCATGATTTCTGTCTATTGAAGTGGCGAATTAATTTCAATTAAGAAATTGATGAGATAAAATAATTTAGTCTAAATAAAGTGCAGTTTCTCCAATTCTGTTCGCAAAGACAAAGATCCATTAGATTCTACTGCTACCATAGATTATATTATGCAGAGCTTTACTCGGGAATAGTCTAATTGGTTAGGGTAATAATCTGTGAAGCTTTACCGGGGGTCATCAAATAATTAAAAATGGATTGGTTGATGTGTGTTGTTCACTGTTTGCTATAACTTTGTCCATAAGAATGAACTGAATTTATGTTTTCGAGTCTATGATCGGATTACAGTGTCGAATGAAGGATACCTTGGCTAGGCCTTTATTTATATTGTTTTCAATCTTTATTTTTAATTGCCTTCTACGTGACTTTGTGTTCTAAAATTAATCATTCCTAAATCAATTCTGTTTATTTTTATTATTTCCGCACAAATAAATAATTGCTACACTAGTTTCTATGGTTCGACTCTATTCACCACTTTTTTCGTTTAAGTGTTCTAGAGTTGCAATTTATTTTTGTTGGTTTGACATGCCATCAACATTCAACACTCATTCATCACCATTTTCAAAATCATTCTATCTTTAAAATATCCATATAACAATTCATAAATTATTACTCATCATATATACAAAAACAGGATATGCATATACCCATTTCTTCATCCATGTTTCAGCATATATTTAACTCCATTATCATGATCATTCCATCTCTAAACTACAATCATAAAAGCTTTTATTTAATAAACCGTGAAGAACAATATGCTACTTACTTGTTTAACTCAAAGCTTCTTCAAATCACCATGAAACACCCTAGCTTTCCATACATACACGATCATCAACTTTTCAAGGAGGGAAAGGTTAGGTCTTTAGTAACAAGATGAAGAGATAGTAAAGATCTTGTGGTGGAAAGTGTTGGCTTTTAGAAAGACTCATTGTGGTGAGGGTGAGGATGAGTATTCATGAGTGAAGAAGAAAGAAGAACGAAAATTGAAGAAGAGAGCCTGTAGAAACAAATCAAAGACAATAATAGATAGTCTTTCAATGGTTTTAGGTCCTAAATGGTGAGTGTGGTGAGTGGCAAGTGTTATAACACTTGTCACTTGCCACATGTCACCTTACTATGGTCCCCTGTTGGTCTTTTAATAACTAGTCCACTTATCTCCCAATTTTCAGTCCATTTGTCACCCAATTTTCTATGACATTTGTCATTAAATCCTAATGCCACTTTCAATAATTTCTACTACCATATGTCTCTTATTGCTGCTACCATTTATCAAATTTTCTTGCTACTTGGTATTTTTCCTAGTCCAAAAATACCCATAATTTCATAAATCTCTCAATTTTTACTAAAAACTTTCAACTATTATTATTAATCACCAAATCAAAATTCATGACATAATAATTTACAATTCACATTATGATCATTTAAAATCATTCATACCCCAGAATATTTCATTGAGTGCATATATAGTATTTGCAATGTGTACAAAAATCATAATTCGTGTATGTATGCTTATAATAGTGATATGTATGTAAATGTAATGCATTTCATAATCTCTCATTACTATTTCATTTCTCATGTATCATGATCTAGGATTCTGACCCTAGATATGGAGAAATAGGTTATTACAATACCGGTAGGGCATTAGTTGATGTGCATGGAGGAAAACTTGTTTTGAGAATTGGTGATGAGTAGGTTGAATTTAGCATGTCTAAATCTTTGAAGAAATTGATGGATGGTACTGCATGTATGAAAATTGATGTTATGGATGAGTGTGTGAAGGAGGTTGAAGAGGAAGTTGATGAAGTTATTGAAGTGCATAGGAATAAGAGTGTGAGAGAAGAGGAATTATGTAAGGAAGTTGAGCTAGAGAAGCTAGGGAGAATAGATACACCCATACCACCTTTCATTGTTAAATCCCCTATTTTAGAGCTCAAACCCTTACCTTCCTACTTGAGATACACCTTTTTAGGTAAGAACCATACCCTACCTACAATTATCTCTAACCAATTGGATTGTGAGCAAGAAGAGAAAGCGGTGGAGACCATTAAGAAAAGGATGAGAGCAATGGGGTGGCATGTAACACCCCACTCCCATCCGACACGAGTGCATACGCCTGTTAGACATTCATACACATGCTCGACAGAAATGGCTATATCAATCTCACTTAACTCATGGAATCATAATTTAAAAACATAAATATCATAATGTTTAAAACCTCAAATTTTCTCATTTCATTTCATTAACCATGATTTACAATGTAGCATTTCATACAACATCCATGTATATATATACACAAGATCAACAACCTACCAGAGTTTACTGCTCTATTACAAAACATGCTATATACATAAGGAATTATATAAAAAGATTTATCTAAGTCCTTCAATCTAAGCTGACCGACCTTTGAGCCATGTCTTTTATCTAGAAAGCATTATTAGTTCTCTTCTAAATGACTTAGAATTTATATTGTCTTTCTCAGACCTGAAAAGTCAACGTTGCAATTTTGGTGAGTTTTGCAAACTCTGTGAGTTAACCATCCTCGATGGTTCACTCCAATCATATAACACAACAATTTATGTAGTCACATAATTCACATTATTTCATTTATCAAGATATAGCCTCACAAAACACTTTGCCCATAATTTTCACATTTCTCATTCAACACAATTCAATAATACATTGCAATCATTCAAATCATACATATCATGTATATATGCAATGTTTGTGAGACTCACATTCATTTATTACTTTGTTGTGATCGAGTGTCTTTTTCATTGTCCCGTATTCATTATGGATATCGCGCTTATTAATACTGTCTCTTATCTGTTAGGGATACAAGGCTCATTATACATATTGAGCTTGAGGCTCTTACCACATTCTAAGCTTTAAGCTCTTTTTTCACTGGCGACTCCGGTCATAACTGCCTTTATGTTTTATGCATTCTGTTTGAGTTATGTAAATATAGTGTCCTGGAAAGCAAGTGTATTTACTTATAACTTAATTTTTTTCCAGTTACTTTTGTAATGAAAATATTTATTATTAATAAAACAAAAGATTTTGGTTTTTATGAGAATTATATATCTAGTCATAAGGTACCGAGATTCTTTTGTAAGTAATATACATATACATAGAGATTTGCAGGAAACATGTATATTATAAGAATCTAAAATAATGGATTCACAGTCGAATAATTAAGTTGGTCGCTTGATTATGGTTTAGACTGTAGTGTTGCGATTTATCTCCGTGTAAGTAAAAGAGTTTAGTTCAAGGGAATGATGAGTTTCATATCATGATAGTAGTTGACTATCGATAATGCTAATATTAAATGAATCTAGAATCAAGTATGTTTATAAAGAATAAAGTGGACCGTTTAATCTTAAAACATACAACTTAAGCATACCTTTATTATGGATCACAATCTTGATAAGTGGTGAACTCATATGTGTTTCATTATAATTCTTGATATGATTGGAATAGATTTTTACAAAGTATTAATCTAGTGTTTGCATGTTGAAATTATTAATTGAAACATGTATCAGGGAACATTCACTCAAATAAAGAGTT
>JANQAP020026090.1:0-26173 GCA_026874005.2 Erythroxylum coriaceum | reverse complement strand
AATTTGAGATGAAATTGATGAGGAATTGAGGTATAATTAAGGTATAATTAATGGACTATTATGAAGGTGTTTTGAATCTAGCATGAAGGTGTTTTAGATTTGAAATTGGGGATGTAAGTGTATGTGTAAGAATGATTATTAGTGACAAAAATGAATAGAATTTAAAGAGCTTTAATGTAACCAAAATGGAAGTTATATTGACATGAATTAAGGTATCTTTTAAGGACATGTAATATGGAAAAATATGCAAGTGTTAGTTGTTCTTTAAAGTAAGTGAAATTTTGCAGAGAATTGAGGGAAATTAAATAGTGCATGTTCGGGGCACTCATCCCACAATCATAAGAAGGTCCTCCACGATCGTAGGCAATGCTTTGAAAAAAAAACTTCTGTTTTGTGTAATTGTTGATCCACATAAGGATAAGTCACTTTACATTAGTGTATTTGGACTTGATTGAGGCTTGAAATGAACCTAAATTGTTGCTTGATTCATTAGTTAAGGGTTTGATAAGTTTAGGTTGTTAATTGATGTCATAACTTAAGGAATGGATTGTCTTGATATCAATGTATTGAAATATGGAAATTATGAGTTGTTAAAGGAATTAAGATGTTCTTATGAATGCAAATATGATTCAAAGGATATGAGTAATGTGTATTAGATATAAATGAATGAACATTAGAGAGCATGAAGTAATTTGAGTGAGAATTGGATAATTACATGAACGTATATGATTGATGAATAAATCAAGCGTACTTGAGGTATAAACCTAACTGCAAAATGGTAGTATATAAGCTATAAAGTTTAAATGATCTGAAAGTGTATAAGTACAATTAAGATCTTTGTTTATTAATACATACCCATAAGGTCAATTGAGCATGCATTGAAATATGATATATATAAATGTGAATGATTTAATAATCATATGATTGACAAGTTAATGAGGTGTGTATTGCATGAAGATAGATACACAAGTTGATCAACATCCAGACATTGTCAGATCATCAAGGCAATAGCTTATCTGAAGCATACTATAAGTTAACCTAGATGTGTAAACTCAATTATAAATGTTTTTGTATGATTTGTATGCTGAATATGAAATGTGAGAACAATTGAATGTGAAATGATGGAATAAATATGAAATGTGAGAATAATTGAATGTGAAATGCCATAATGAATATGAAATGTGTGAGCAATTGAATGTGAATTGCCGGACTTAAATCTGATGAATTTGATACATGTGACAGATGCATACAGGAATGAAAGGTAATGAAACATGGCATATAGAATGATGCATCACTTTCAAATGCATGATTAGATAAAGGAGTTGTGACTGAGGTGACCAATAAAAAAGAGCTTTAAGCTCAGGATTGTGCACAAAGAGCCACAAGCTCAGTTATTAATGAGCCTGGTATCCACAATGGATACGGGACAGTAAATAGGCACTCGATTATTACAAAGCAAAATAAAATGGAGTCACATGTGCATTTACATATACATCCTTATATGTATCATATTATTGAATTGAAATGAATTATTGAATTGTTTGAAATACAGTTGAAAAGTAAATGAGGGTGTGTTGTGATATGAAATGTTAGCTTACCTGATATACTTATGAAAGTATGATAATCTTGATGTGCTTAATAAGGTATGATGAAATGTGATGTGATATTCAATACTAGATGATATGTAATACTTATTAAATTGGGATATGACTTGTCTCTGTGTATCTGATTTGAGTGAATGCATGGATGATGGTTTACTCACTGAGTTCACAAACTTATCAAAATTGCAATGTTGATTTTCAAGTTCAGAGGAGATCTAGTTAGACTAAATGGAGTATAGCTACTACAATTGGACATAAGTTAGTGGTCGGGATCAATTGTACCTGCAGATGTCTCTAGTCATTATGTATTAAGAATGGCATTTCTCACCTATTGTCAAATATATATGTGAACTCTGAAATATAATGACATTTGTGATTTAATATGATTGTGAATGAAATGATTCAAAATGAATTGTTTGAAATGTTTTTGATATGTGATGCCTTAAAATGTGGTAATGTGATCGTCTTAATGTGCCATCCTCGTATAGTATGTTATCTAATAATCGTCGATATGTTCGGGCATATGCTCTATGAGAGTGGTACGTTACATCAAGGTTTATGATTAACGATTTTGATGGTAACTTTATAATATTTCAAAATTCAAATTGGATTTATTTCCTTATATAGATATCAACATATTTCTTAAAAGGAAATAAAATCAAGGAATGAATGCTTCCTTTCTAGTAGGAACCTTCTTTTATGAACTTACCTTATTTAGTTTACAACATTCGAAAGGATCCTACTAATCTTATATTTTTTGAAAATAAATTTCGAAACAATGCTACATTTTTTTCTTTAAAGTTGGATATTGAAGATTCCAGCAAAGATGATATTGAAGATACAAAGTCAACCTAGAATGAAAATGATGCAATGGTTAGTTGAAGGAAATGCCTACTTAAGAAAGAACCACTATAGTTAAGAGATAGATAGATATATAGAAAAATCAAAGAAGCCAAAATTTTAATATACATTCACAGCATCAGTACTTCTGAAAGTCATATCATTATCAAATATCTTGTCTTTTAGAAAGTGAAAATTCTTTTGCGAGAGTGATCATTGAAGCTCATATTGAGCAAATTACTTTGTCATTCGTTGAGAGCATGTAGAGGCTAGACAAATATTACTAGTGTGGAAGGTTAAAGAACCTTGAAAAATATTTACTTGAAAGCTTGAAGAGGCTATTCAAATTACTACTTGGATTTAATAATAAAACACTCAAGTTGGATATTTGGGGACTAGATGTAGGCTTGGGTTATAAGTTGAACCAGCATAAATTGATCATGTCATTCTTTCTTTATTCTTAACTTTTAAATTTCCACATTATATTGTTTGCATTTTCATTTTGCAAGAGGCTTCTTCACTTTTAAAAAATATGCTTCTTCTTTGTTTTAACTTTGCAAGAGGTTTCTTTTAGTTTAACGGGCTCCTTTTGTTTTTTAAATTGCTTTAACAAGATTTATTCTTTAACAGGCTCTTATCACCTAATAGGCTCCTGTCGTTTAAAAGGCTTTATCCTCTGACAAGCTCCTATTTCTTTTAACTAGGATCTATCTGTTAAATGAATTGAAAGTACTTAAAAAAATTTTTACTCGCACACAATTCAACCCCTTTTGCGTGTGTTTGCTTTATCAAGTAACACTAGCTTACATGAAATTTCATTCAATTTGGCCTATATTAATCAATAATTTAAGCATCGAAAATTAGAGGATGAAATGTAAATTGTGATAATGACATCCATCATATATAAGTGTGAATTCACATATAAACATTATTGTTGTTGAAGAGGTGTGGAGTTCTTTTTTTACTTCAATAAAGAATTAGGATAGATGAAATTTTTTATAAGGAGGCTAAAATATTTATTTTGTCTTCTGTATACACCATTTTTCTTCTTAAATTGAGTTACCAGAAAAATTATATGACATACCTATATAGTAGGTAGAATTAAAATATTGTAGAAAATTCATAAGTGGATTAACATAAGAATCAAATGAGTTATATATGAAAAATAAGATTCATAATCCATTGTTTTCAATTTTAATTTTTGAGATGAGATATGATATTTTGATTATATATGGACTCATTTACACCTGATCTAATTTCTTACCAAATTCCTTTAAAACTCTTTGTTGGTATTAAATTTCTTTTTAACTTTGTAACTTGATTGAAGTTGCTTGATTGTTGTTAAATAATTATAGAACTAATTAAAAATTTTTAAAATCTTAAAGTTTCATATTAACACCCTAAAATCCCTAAAACACCCAATGAAGTTTAATTTGATTATCAGAAAAGCAAAACCTTAATCCTATATCAAATTGTATTTGATTATTATTAAAGGTTCATTTTCTAACTTTAAAAGTCCATAATTGTTTTGGAATTTTTAATGTGCTAAAAATGGTGTTGTGAAAACCAAATTGACTTGATTTTTATGAGGTCTTTAAGACAATGAATTTGGGAAATTCATGTTGGAGTAGCACATGCAAATGCAAGCTCAGTAGTAGTCTTTTCAGATTTTTTTCTTGATTTTAGAGTTAGTTAGAAGTTTGTAATTTATTCTTTTCGTGCATATGAGTTGTATATATATCTCTCCTGTACATATCAATCAATTGAATGAAGAAGTACACAATATTCTCTCTACATGAAATTATCCCCGTTTTTTCTACTGATTGTTATTCTTTACTGGAACAAACATGGAGGTTGAAAACATCAAACATTGACATGGTATCAAAGTAATAAAATCTTATTCTATTTAAGCAATCATTTTTTGTGAATACTCATTTTGATTGAATTAATTCATTTCTTTTAAAATTTAAAGAATCTACTTTCGATTTAAATCTTCTTTTTTTTGATGCATTGATTTGATTCATCAATCATCTAGCATACATTACATCTTCATTTTTTTCATTTTTCAAATAATTGTTTTTAATCATCAATTGATCCAGCCTGACATTGAGATTCTTCGAATTTCATCATTCAATCAAAATTTTGCTGCATTTTTTCTTTGTCTATAAGGTGTTTTGCTAATATTCCTCATAGATTCCACATTTTTTTTATTTAACTAAAATGATGTCTACTGGAACAAATTCTGGTATACCTGTGACTTCAGTTACTATTGATCATTCTCATGCATTTTACTTATTGAATGTTGATCATCCTGACTATAAGCTCCCAACCAAGACTCTTATTGGTGAAAATTATGGGAATCGGAAGAAGTCATGTGAGGTTTTTTGTCTAGCGAGAATCAAATTAGGTTTTGTAGATGGAACCTGTATAAAATCTGCTTCTAATTCTCCTCTGTTGCCCTATTGAATTCGTTGTAATAATATAGTGATATCATAGTTGTTGAGATCTATCAATCAAGACATTTCAGACAGTCTTTTGTATTATTCAACTACAAAGCAAGTTTAGGATGAATTGGCATAAAGATATGAGAATAGTGAAGGAACGAGAATTTTTTAGTTATAGCAAAGTATAATAGCTTGTAATCATGATAATCTTTCTATCTCTGAGTACTACACTAAACTCAAGATGTTGAGAGATGAATATACTATGCTCATAGACATTCCTACCTAAAAATGTAAGGCTTCACCATTAATCGAAAAGCTCTTACAGAATCAACAACTCATGAAATTCTTGTTGAGATTGAAAAGGATTACAAGAATGCAAGAGGAACCATCTTGATGATGAAGCCTTTGCCAAACATAAATGAGACATATAATCTTTTCTTATAGGGGGGAGGCAGAACAATATTCAACTAATCTCTCAGACCTTACGCTTTGAGTCCTCATCTTTGATAAGCCAGTAGAGAGATTATAAATCTAACGAACACATGTGTTTTGATCCTTCCATATTAATGACTTAGTAGAGAGGCCCTGGAGGTCATTACAAGTAGATTTTTCAATAGGGAGGTCCTTTAAGGTCTAAACTTTAGAAAGAAAAGTAAATGTGTCTTGTAACTATTGCAAGAAACTAGACCATACAATTGACAAATGTTACAAGTTATATAACATAAATAAGAGAGTAGCTACTACTGCTCAGACCATGGAATCATTTTCCAATTCTCAAAATGTTAACCCTCAGGACTCTGCTTGCTCTGGTTAGATTTCTCTCCCCAGCGATCTTTATAGCCAACTAATGGATCTCCTTAGCAAGCACAAGCTTAAATTTACTAGTTCAGAGAAATGTGAGGCTTCTATTGCCATGTTGGGAGGTAATAGTTTTTGTTTCTTAACTTCACAGCTTAATACAGTTTGGATCATTGATAGTGGAGCAAGTGATCACATTACCCCTCATTTGAACCTCTTCACTGCATATTCTTCTGTTACTCATCCTTGTTACATCACTATCCCTAATGGCACTAAACTAAGAGTTGAACATATTGGATGTGTTAAGTTGAAAGACAATTTACTTCTTAAAAATGTGTTTTATGTGCTAGATTTTCATTTCAACTTGCTTTTAACCAGCAAACTCACTAAATAACTTACATCTAACCTCATCTTTGCCCGAACTTCTTGTTATGTTCAGACTTTGATGAACAAGCTATTGGACCTTGGTAAAGAATCAAGAAGGCTTTACTATATGTCTTGCACATCTACTTATTCTACTATTTCTCGTCTTACTACTATTCGTTCTTCTAATAATTCTGTTGTTAGAAACGATAGTAGCTTTTGGAATTATGTTAGTACTGTTTATGATATTGTTGATCTGTGGCATTGTAAAATGGGTCATATACCCTATCCTATTATGCAACATATAGAGTGTATGCCTACTATTTCTAAGTCAAATAAAATTTGTCAAGTTTGTTGTCAAGCAAGACAAACTAGAAGCTCTTTTCCTTCCATTTCATCTCTTGCTTCTCATGTTTTTGACATGTTGCATATTGATAACTGGGAACCTTACCATAATCCTACTTACAATGGCTATAAGTATTTCCTGACTATTGTGGATGATAACTCTAGATGTACTTAGACTTTTATTCTTTCCAGAAAAGTGATGCTTTCCCCACTTTGAAAACTTTCCTTTCTTATATTGAAAATCATTTTCAAGCTTATGTCAAAATGATTAGGTCTAGCAATGCCTTAAAGTTTACAGAAGGAGATGCTCTTGTTTACTTTGATTAGAAAAGCATTATTTAGTAAACTTCTTATGTTGGAACCTCAAAAGAATGACAGAGTTGAGAGGAAGCATAAACATCTTCTAGAAACAGCCAGAGCCTTATATTTTCAATCCAATATCCCTTTGTAATTTTGGGAGGATTGCATTATGACTTCCACTTATTTTATAAACAAAATGCCTCTCTTAGTTTTATATTTTCAGACACCTTATGAAAAACTCCTCAAAACAAAGTCTACTTATTCTCACCTTAAATCCTTTGGTTGTTTGTGTTTTGCATCCACCTTAAAACCTCACAGAACTAAATTTGATCCTAGAGCTGACCCGTGCATTTTTATTGGTTATCCACCTGGGAAGAAGGGTTACAAACTTTATAATTTGAAGATTAAGAAAGTCATTGTCAGCAAAGATGCCATTTTCCATGACCACTTCTTTCTATACAAACACTTCACTTGTACGTCTTCAAACTCTCCTGCTTCCCCTCTACCTAACTACATTTTTCTTTATCCTGAGCCTTCATCTCATATACAGCTTCGTACTTCCACAATTAGTGAGCTTCCTACTTCCATCTCTTCTTTTTTCTCCTTCTAGTAGTACCTCTCCTCCTCTTACTTGGAGATCCATTAGAGTAATCAAACCACCTTCTTACCTTCAAAACTACATTTGTTAGTTTCCTTCAGGGGCTTCAAACTTAACCACTCCTTATACTGATCATTGGTGCAATTTAGTTTAACTTAATTCTCTATCTACTGTTTTTCATTCTTTTCTCACCACGTATAAGGAACCTATATCCTATAAAGAAGCTTCTTAAGATCCAAATTAGGTTCAAACTATGAATAAAGAGATAGATGTTTTGCATGATAATAATACATACCAGGTAACTGATCTTCCACCTAGAAAGAAGGTTATTTCTAGAAATGGGTATGCAAAGTGAAGCTCAGATCTGATGGTACACTTGAAAGATATAAGGTCAGGTTAATAGTCAAGGGTGATACTCAAAAGGAGGGGGTATCACAATAAAACATTCTCTCTTGTTGTTAAATTGTCTACCATTAAAATAGTTATTATAGTGGCAGCCTCCAAAGTGTGGAAAATTTTTCAATTAGATGTTAATAATGCCTTCTGACATAGATATTTGGATAAATACATCTATATGCAGATATCCAAAGGCATTCCTAACCCCTTCAATAAAGTTTGCGAGCTTTAAAAATCCCTATATGGCTTTAAATAAGCCTCGAGGAAGTGGTTTGCCAAATTGATCATTTTCTTCGGCGTTATGGGTTAGGAGTAGTCCAAAAATGATTATTCTTTGTTCCTGAAGAGAACTGCAGATCACCTCACTATAGTTGCTATCTATATGGATGATATTTAATCACTGGCTTTGACATCACTGAGGTTCATCAGCTTAAATCTCATCTCGACTCTGCTTTTGGCATTAAAGGATTAGGGGAGTTCCATTATTTTCTAGGCCTTTGATCGTGGTTTTTTGATGTGTGTAAGTTCTAATTAATAACTTTGATAATCCGCAAGTGTACGGGTCATTTGCGTAGCACCTAAGATGTCGATCCCATGAGGAGGGATAATCTAATCCTAAAATCTAAGGCCAAAACAATTCACAATAATTCAAAATGTAACAAAACTAAGGCAAGAATTTAATTCAATCATGTAACTCAATTCCAAGAATCAATTATGAAAATATTAACAAAGTAGCAGTTGCAACCACACTCAAGAATCAACCTAAAGGAACTATCAATTGAGAGAAAGGGGAATTTTTACCTATCTTTAACGCTGACCTCATTGATTATGAATTATTGGATTATTGGTCCTAGACGATCCTAGGATTGATTACTCTCTCTCGAGTTATAACCATTAACTTTAAATTATAAACCCTAATTAGATTATGGAAAATTGCAATCTCACAATTAACAATCTATGCAAAACCCTAATTATATCTAAAGTTGTCTAATAAACTATCGAGAACCTGTATGAGATCTCTCTTCACACAATAACCGATTTGATTAATTTCTCATTCTTATTAAATCACCTAACTCTCGTTAGCCCAATTTAACTGTTTTTCATTCGATTCACCCTCTCAATCTATTACCGAATTATACAATCACAAAAATCAATCATAATAAATCAAATAAACATAAACAATCAGATTTTATTAAATCAAAGATAAAAAACCCGAAGGTGAGTATAAAATATCTCAACATTCACATTCCCATCATCAAACTGCTACTTCCAATTCTATACAATAATAAAAATAGAAAATAACAGGAAATACGCTTCTAAATAGAGATGGGAGGCCACGACGTTGGGAAACTCCAAATTTGAGAAGTATGTCGATGTCGACTTCTTCTCCACTTCTCTCTTCCTTCTTCTCTTTCTCAATCTCTCAATAATTCTCTCTAGGGTTTCTCTCCAAAATGGCTGATGCAAAAGCTCTTCATCTTCTTTGTCTTATTCTTTATATACATTTTTTGTTATGGGCATCCCTAGGGTCTTTCCGGGGTCCGAAAGGTCTAAAAACTTCCTCAAAACTTTACGTTTTTAAGTGTTTGCACATTTGCCCTATGCAGGCCACGATCGTGGGTCATATCCTGGACTTCTGCCAAGATGGTGGGTCGTTGTTTCGGCAGAGTGTCTCTAAAACTTCTCCGTTCTTCGATGTTGATCCTGAAATACTAACACACACATCAAGGTACTTCAAAAATATAATAATTAAGCTCAAAGACTTATACTAACCCACAAAAACACTTAAACACAATTAATTAACAAACTAACACAATTCTAACCTAATCACTTACTAAAAGATTAAGTTAACACTTAAATACATATCAAACTAAGCCCTAAAATATGATGCAATTCACATTTATCAACATCCCTATACTTAAACACTTGCTTGTCTTCAAGCAAACAAAATAACAAATTCACACAACACACAGTGCAGTAATGAGACAATGGCTTCAACTTCATGAAATAAACTTAATTTTAAATACAATCATTCAAGTCATTTCAAATCATTAACATGCAAAATTCACGCCTTAGGGCTTTGAACTACATATACATATTAATCTAGACTCAAGTGTTAAATTGTTTACCCTTTTCAATTGCACACATACATTAATAATTCTTTGGTCATTCAGACTCTATAACTACTCCTAAGTACGTTTTCATGAAAATTCAAATTATTACAAGTTCGGTAGGTTTTTGTTCAAAAACACATATTTTTTGTTTACTTTTTATGAACATGGACTTAGTCTTTTTACGCGGAGGCAAACACTGGTAATGAATATCGATCCGGTTACTCAACTAAATCATGTTTTTTATTAAGCTGCTTGGTTGGAACGTCATTATAGCCTTTTTACTCTAAGGCACACATTTGTGATGCGTGTCGATCCGGTTACTCAGCTATATCATGTTCTCAACTTGCTACTAGCTCTATTCATAACCCGAAGACTAATGGAATAGTTATTTATTTTAAAATTAACAAACATGATTTTTTTATTGCCTACCTTGTTACTTTAGCTACTTGTTTCCATGAAAAATACTAGCAAAGCTACTTAAGACGAAAGGCCTCAAATTATGAATGAGTGTAATAATTTAGAGGGTGACAAACTAACACTAAATCCTAATTAAGCTGCATATTTAGCCAAAGACCCCAATTCACTAATTTTGCGAGCTAATGATTCTTCACAACCTAATATACTATGTTCAAAACTAGATCAATCCAATCCATCTAAGCCATTGACATATTCACACAATTCATAAAATGCAACCTAACAACTATCATACGATATGCAAAATCACATTCAAAGCAAAACACATAATCCTCCCCACACTTGAACAACACATTGTCCTCAATGTGAGAAGGAGACAAACAAACACATAAGGAAAGGAGAAACATAAATTAAAGTAAAAAAAAATAAAAATGAACACTAAATTTAAAAAGAAAAGGGGTTAGAACAAAGCCTTATGGTAATAGAAGCGGGGATGGTGTTAGAGGTGGCAGTTGAACACCTTGAGTCTCGAAATAATGATGGATAAGACGTATGTCCCAACTCTGATGTTGTTGAGTTCGGGCCATCTCCTTCATCCTTCTGGAGTTCTTCGTAAGTGTATCTGTAATTACATTGGTGTTTGCGGAGATTGTATCCAGTACTTTCTTCCAGCCTAGTTCTTCTGTTTCTTCTTCTTCCTCAAATTCCTCATTGGTTGAATCCTCTTCTTGTTGTTGTTGAGCACTTGAACTCACTTGACCAGTCCTGCCCTTGACGTGTGTCTTGGAACAAATATCTTGAAGTTCCATATTATGGGATTTCAAGATTTTAGCTTACCATAAATGATGATGGTTCATGAATTCAGGACAATAGACTGTGAGTCCATTGCACTTAACTCCATAGTTATTAGCTATGGCCGAAACCAAGTAGCCCATTCCTAAGTTAATGTTCCTCTTCCTTCAAGCAGCAATAATTACGTTAAAGATGTGGGTGGTTGTGTAAACTGGGATGTTATAATCTATGCACCACAATATGAAAAGTTCTTTCATCGAACACTTATTGGTTTTTGTTTTTTCAAACACAGTTTGACAGATGAATTTGTGCATCAACAAGTGTTCGTGGCTCCTAATGATGTTGTTGTGTGTGTTCTTAGTGTCAAAATGCTCTAACCAAGTTAGTTCAATCTAATAGGGGTTGACACAGAAATCATCATGTTGATCCACTACGGACGACTCGGGGAAACCAAAAATTTCATACAAAGTTTCATAATCAAGCCCATAAGGTTGTCCCCATAACCTAAACCACAATTCCCTAGGTTTGTCGGATTCGTACTGAAAGGATGTAAAAAAATTCTAAGGTAAGTTCTTCGTAAACTGGGAATTGAAATTAAATGAACTGACCCCATTGAATTTTCTTTGCTAAACTTTCGACCTTGTCTTGCAATTCTAATCTATCTAAAGTTTCAAAATGAAAATAATTTGGAACCTAATTTGTTTATTACGAAGAGAATGAAAACGATTACCTTCCTCATCCGAGAAGATCTGGAAAGCTGCTCTATAATCAGCTGCCCCGTTCCTTTTCCCTCGTCCCGAGTCTTGGTTTCGCCCTACTGATTGATCGCACTTTACTGTTTGCTTGATGCGCAGCATACTGGCTTGCGAGTTGGTAGAAGTTGGAAGAAACTAGAAGTTTGAAATTTAGGTAGAGAGAAGTGAGAATGTTTAGAGGTTTAATATTTAGAGAGATAAAGTAAAAATGAAAGTGAGTGAAAAAGTGAAGTTAAAAATGAATATATAGGTGATTAAAGGGTAAACTGGTAAAATTTTGTAATGACATTCTAACATCCCCTTTTTTTACCCTGCCGCAGACCATGATCATGGCCTGCAATTTTCCACCAATTTTTTAATTTTTTATCTTTTTAATTTTTTATTATTTTATTTTTCCTTCTCCACTTTCCGAAATCACTTCTTAACTCTTTATGGCCCTTTCACCTCTCTTTGCGTACTTCATCGATCATCAAATTCATTTTGAAGTCTTATGCCTTCCTGATTTTATTTAGAAATGAAATAATCTTAACTACATAATTCAAACTTTCTTAAAAAAACAATCAAAGGAAATAAAATTCCAAAGGTTACCTCCTATGCAGCACTTCTTTTAACATTGGTTGCTTGACGCTCTTCTTTGCTCACGGTGGTTCAAATGAATGGTTCAATGGTAGTGTAGTCATTAATCTCACAATTTGCACATGAGCTACCATGCTCTAGATTCCACCTTCCTTATGATTCTCTTTGCTTTGTCTTCTTCTACGTGATTGTTTCTTTCTGAATGCATTCCCAGGATCCTCAATATCTTCCCATTGTCCTTAAGGTTTAGTCTCCTTGATATTAGTTGGAGGTAAAGGAGAACTGTTGTCTTTCTTTGACACTTTGAAGGTTATTTGCTACTTTCTTACCCTCAGAGTTAGTTCACCCCCATCAACGTCAATTATTGAGTGAGCTATGGCCACATCTTCTCTAATATCCAATATATAGAAGTCTGTAGGAAAGGTAAATTTATCAATTTGTACTTACATGTACTTATAATCCCCTTCGGTTGATGAACTGCTCTATCGGTCGTCTTTACTAACATCTTTGTAGGTTCTAACTCTCCTAACCCAACTTTTAACTAAAGTTATAGGGCATCAAATTGATACTCGCTCCTAAATCCAGGAATGCCCTGTCTATGTTGACTTCATTGATACTGTAAGGAATGTAAAAATCCCCTGGGTCCTCTTTCTTCTATGCTATGTTAAGGTTTTCTTCCACTATGTGCTCCTTAACCTTCTTCTTGACTGATTCCTTTAGTGTGAGCCTTGTTTGTAGTTGTTCCGTTATGTCCTCAACCTTGTTTAATTCAACCTCCTTAAAATTCCGCATTGCCTACTTGAAATTGACTTTCGTTGAGCTAGAATAGGGTATGGAATATCAGGTCGATGTTCCTTGATTGGCTCAATTACTAGCTCACTTGGAAGGAATTCCATAATTACTTATCCTTTTCCTTTATCTTTGTCTTCCTTCACATCTTTAAGTTCCTTTTCTTAGGTTTGAGTGATGGCCATGATCCATTCCTTTAAGTTAGACTCGGTATCACTTAGAATCATGCATTTCTAATAGATATTACCTTCGCTATTTAACTTACTTAGACTTCCAAATTGTGTATTGAAGAGACATGATTTTTGGTGACTTGCTCGAATTTGCTTTCAAGCCTCCTGTGTACATCCTCCATGCCTCCAATTTTATCTAAAATCTTATCCAACTTGGATTCCATTAAACTTGACTTATCTTATTGGAAGCCTGATTGTCCTTGAGGTTTGAACCGTCCTCTAGCATTATTTATCTAAGAGAAGTTAGGGTGATTTTTTCATCCAGGGTTATAGGTGTTGGAGTAAGGATTTTTGCCCCCTCCTCATCGATATTGAGCTCCCATAAAATTTAATTGCTCTGGATCGCTTTCTGTCATTTGATCAATAACTACAATTCCTTTTTGTTCTCGGAAGGTGGTAGTTTGTCTACTCTGCTAGTTCATCCATAGGTAGCTATTACTTGCCATCTCTTCTATTAACTCTTCCGCTTCATCAATCATCTTTCTCATCAGTGATCCTCCTGAAGTTGCATCAATCGTGCCTCTTTTATGTGGGGTTACTCCATTATAGAATGTTTATAATAAGAATTCCTTGGGTAAGTTACGGGTGTGGGCACTTTCGTTGTAAATCCTTGTATCATTCCCACGCTTCGTAAATCGATTCCCCGTCACTTCATTGAAAGTTGGTAATTTCCTTGATGATCTGGTGGTCTTAGTCAGGGGAAAATATTTGTCTAGGAAGGCATGAACTAGCTGATCCTACATCGTGACATTGGCTAGGTTAAGGGAATGATACCAAACCTTTGCTCTATCTTTAAAGGTAAAAGCAAAAAGCTTAATTCTGACAGCATCTTTCGACATCTGATGGTACCGAAAGGTATCACAGATTTTAAGGAAGTTCATTATATGTGTGTTAGGATCTTCGTTCGTTAGTCCATAAAACTGCACATGCTGTTGAAGCATATTTAGGAGGGTTGGTTTGATTTCAAATGATGTTGCTTGTACAGATGGCCTAGCTACTCCTTGGTTAGCTGTATTGAAAATTGGTCTCATTAATTCCATAAGGTTCCGTTGTTGATGTCCTTGGTTTGCTCTGTGGTCCAAATTTTGTTGAAATTCCTCGGCCATTGTTGATTTCGCGATTTCTTCTTCTTCTTCACACCGAGCTTTCCTAATGGTTCGTTCTAGTCGAGTGATGTCTAAATCTAAGGTTTCAGCTATGCGACTTAAACTTTTCATGACTCTTGTGTTCATGCAAGAGCACGATTTGAGAAGTAGAAAAGAAAGAACGAAAACAAAAGTTAAAAACTAACTAAACGCCTTAAATTCTAGAACTAAACTAATCACCTCCCCGATAACGACGCCAAAAACTTGATCATGGTTTTCCGATGTGTGTAAGTTCTAATTAATAATCTCTATAATTTACAAATGTACAAGTCATTCATGTAGTACCTAAGGTGTCAATGCCACGAGGAGGGATAATCTAATCCTAAAATATAAGGCCAAAACAATTCGCTATAATTTAAAATGTAACAAAACTAAGGCAAGAATTTAGTTCAATTATGCAACTCAATTCCAAGAATCAATTACGAAAATATTAACAAAGTAGCAGTTGCAACTACACTCAAGAATCAACCTAAAGGAACTATCAATTGAGAGAAAGGGGAATTTTTACTTATCTTTAACGCTGACCTCATTAATTATGAATTATTGGATTATTGGTCCTAGACAATCCTAGGGTTGATTACTCTCTCTCGAGTTATAATCATTAACCCTAAAGTATAAAACTTAATCTGATTATGGAAAATTGCAATCTCTTTATTAATAATCTATCCAAAACCCTAATTAGATATGAAGTTGTCTAATAAACTATCGAGAACTTATATGAGATCTCTCTTCACACAATAACTGATTTGATTAATTTCTCGTTCTTATTAAATTACCTAACTCTCGTTAGCACAATTTAATTATTTTTCATTCGATTCATCCTCTCAGTCTATTACCAAATTATGCAATCACAAAAATCAATCACAATAAATCCAATAAAAATAAACAATCAGATTTTATTAAATCAAAGATAAAAAACCTGAAGGTGAGTATAGAATATCTCAACATTCACAATCACATCATCAAACTGCTATTCCCAATTCTATACAATAATAAAAATGGAAAATAATAGGAAATACGATTCTAAACAGAGACGGGAGGCAGTGACGTCAGGAAACTCCAAATCTGGGAAGTACATTGATGTTGGCTTGTTCTCCACTTCTCTCTTCCTTCTTCTCTTTCTCAATCTCTCAATAATTCTCTCTAGTGTTTCTCTCTAAAGTGGTTGATGCAAAAGCTCTATCATCTTCTTTGTCTTATTCTTTATGTACCTTTTGTGTTTTAGGCAGCCCTAGGGTTTTTCTGGGGTTTGAAAGGTCCAAAAATTCACGTTTTTGAGTGTCTGAGCGTTTACCCGATGCAGGCCACAATTGTGGGCCACATCTGAGCCTTCTGTCACGATTATGGCAATCAGACCATGATCATGGGCCATTTCTTAGGCTTCTGTCACGATCGTGACATATGGGCCATGATCATGGGCTAACTCTAGTGCTTCTGTCATAATCATGGGCCGTTGTTTTTGCCTAAATGTCTCCGAAACTTCTCCGTTCTTTGATGTTGACCCTGAAACACTAACAAACACATCAAGGTACCTTAAAGACATAATAATTAAGCTCAAAGACTTGAACTAACCCATAAAAACACTTAAACACAATTAATTAACAAACTAACACAATTTTAGCCTAAACATATACTAAATGATTAAGTTAACACTTAAATACATATCAAACTAAGCCCTAAAACATAATGCAATTCACATTTATCAGCATTGAAGTTATCTATTTGCCTACTGGATTTTTTCTAGCTTAAAGAAAATTTACTTATAAACACTTCAAAGACACTAGTTTTCTTGATAAGTTTGCTGTCTTCACTCCTCTTCCTTTGAATATGAAGCTTTATGCAGATTCTAGAGAACCTTTTCTAGATCCTACTTATAACAAAACAGTCATTGAGAAACTCAATTTTCTCTCTCACACCAGGCCTAACATCTCTTTTTCTGTGCAAACTCTCAGTCAGTTCATGCAAACACCTAGGTAGCCTCATCTCCTAGCTCTGGAACATGTTCTCTGCTATCTTAAAGGTATTGTTCCCCAAGGCATTCTTCTCAGAGTAGTAGACCAACTAAAACTCCAAGCCTTTAGTAACTCAGACTGGGTTGCTTCTCCCACTACCAGGAAGTCAGTCATTAGATACTTAGTCTTACTTGGCAATTCTCCCTGTTAGTTAGAAATCAAAGAACTACAACACTTTCTCTAGGTCATCTGCTGAAGCAAAATATAGAACCATGGCTCGTGCATTTTCAAAAGTTACTTGGGTCATATAGCTGTTAACAGAATTGACGATCGTAAATTTAAAGCCCTTTACTTTTCATTGTGACAATCAATCAACTTTTCACATTATAAAGAATCCAGTTTTCCACGAAAAGACCAAGCATATTAAGTTGTATTGTCATTTCAATAAGGAAAAGGTTCCTTAAGGCCTAATTCATTTAATTTATTTACCTACTAGACAATAATTAACAGACATCTTAACCAAGGCTTTGCCCACTCATCAACACAAGGATCTCATACACAAGTTAGAAATATTTGATTCTCAACATTCCTTAGCTTGCTGGGGGTGTTGGAGGAGCACATACAAATGCTAGCTCAACATCAATCTATATAGATTGTTTCCTTGATTTCAAAGTTAGTTAGAAGTTTGTTATTTATTCTTTTCATGCATATGAGTTGTATATATATCTCTCTTGTACATTTCAATCAATTGAATGAAGAAGTACACAAGAGTCTTTCTCATTCTCTTTACATGGAATTATCCCTCTTTTTTCTACTGCTTGTTGTTCTTTGCTGGAATAAACATAGAGGCTGAAAACATCAAACATTGACAATTCAAAGTCTTGACTAAAGAGGATTGTCACCTTGTTCTTGAAGTTCTATCTATTGGTTCCATGTTCTTACGATTTCAATTATGCAAAAACTATGATTTTCCTTATGGGGTGAGATCTGAGTTGCCATTGATAGTGCATGTTTAAATGGTAGCATAAGATGGGTTTAAAATAGACGAAGAGGTGATTGATTGAAAGAAGAGTTACCCTACCTTCTTTTTCCTATTGTTGAGTTGTCTACGAGTTATGGTTTGATTTGAAATTGCCTGAAGTGAGGAAGCAGGTGATTGCTAAGTTTCTAGTGTGCTCCTTGATGGCGTTAATGAAAAGAAGCAAGACGTAGGTGAACCATCGGAGACTGGAGAAGAATTTGATGAATGATGGTGGTGCTCCCTTTGGTAGGTAATAGCTTGATTAATTTGATGGCCGAAAAAAACCTAATGGAGCAGGCGGCCTATAGGCGAGAGGTAAAGCATTGGTGTTGCCAATGGAGAATGGGTTCCATGGCTATTAAAATCTTTATGTTGCTTGCTTTCAGTTGTATGAACTGAAGTACTTATGCTATTTCTCATGGTATGGAGATGTCGCGGAAGAGGGTACATGCGCACGACTTAGAGAAGGCAATAGTTGTCGCGTCTTATCATCTTCTCTTACTGGTGAAGTCGCCAAAAGTTGAGGACAACGCTAGTGCCTAAAGGTTGGAAGAGTTGATAGGTGAAAAAAAGACGATGTTATGGTTTCTAAACTAAATAAAGAAAGGCGGTTAGACTATAGGAGAGGGAGTGTTTGGCAACTAAGAGCAAAGTTTAAAATATACTTAGGTGTAAGCTTAAGTGAGATTAAATGAAGATCGGGTTAAACCTATTTGACTCTAGGAATCATATATTCTAAAATTGAATTTTGAGTTTGTTTAGTTTTAAAACTAAATGTAATCGAATTATAAACAAGCTAAAATTAGAATAAGCTATTCTTTATTAAAAATAGCTTTAATCCACTTTAAAATAGCTTTTAATTTAAACTTAATTCTAAAATTAAATCAATCATTTTACTTAATGGGATTAAGATTAATAATTAGGTTAATTCTTAATTAATTTTAGAAAATCATTTTATACAATTACACTCACCTAAGAGAAGCATATGATGGTTTTTACTCTGTTTTTTTTTTGGTGAGGTGGTATGGGTGCAAACACTTGATTCAATTAAGTCAACTGTTAACTATTAGGCAATGAGTGTATATATCTATTTGTAAGTCTACTCGATGAAAGTAAGGAAATGGCGTCCTTAAGAATAGTATAAATGAAGATTTTTAGTTCCAATTTCATTACAAATTCATCTGGAAATGTATAAATATAAATAGACTATTTCCCTAAGATTTTACCTTTTGTTTTGAGTGCATAAGCAATCAATGTTTCCTTTTAGTATTACACTGTTACTGATATTGCTAATAACAAATATGAGTAAGATTACCAAATTTCATATCAAATGTTTAGTAGAAATGATGTTTTTTTGGAAAATGAATAAATTGTATTTATTATAGACAAAGGTAATACAATATTATAATAAATTTTAAGCTATTAAACTTACATTCAATCACAACATAGTTGGAAGTTCATTAGAATTAAGACAGTGCAAAAAAAATAAACTGCTTAATAACATATTATAGATTCCATCGTTCCTTCATGTCCAAGGAGAGTGCTTCATGTGCATTGTTCGCCAAAATGGCTAATCTAATCCATTTGATTACTTAATCAGCTAGCTTTCATTTTTCCAGTTCAATGTTCTTGAACATCTTGCTATTTCTTTCCTTCTAAAGAGAGAAAATGGAAGATGAGAAGGTTATTTTGATAAGTATTCCATTAGGTTTTCCATGCAGAGAGTGTTCTATGGACTAGCTCAACATTTGTTCCCACTCATATGTGATGTTGTCACTTGCAATCAACTGGAGAACTCTGCTCTAAACAACTTTAGAAAAATTGCATTGAAAGAAAAGATGATCTCTATCTTCCATTGCCATTTTGCACAATACACAAGTAGGGTCGATGTTGCTATGGCACTAACTTTTAGTTATGAACTTGTTTCTAATCACTAGCCAAGTGATTATAAAGGCTTTAAGAATTAGAGTGTTTCTCCATAGCACGTTATATTAGGAGATTGCCAATGATCGATTGATAATCATTTTATAGCAAGATTGATTGGAGAATATACCATTAGAGTTTAGTGTCTAGGATATTTTATCTTCCTCTGCAACATCATTCAATTGAGGTAAGAGCTCTTCCAACACTGTAAAACCCCTGAAATTGCCTCTCTACTTACCATTGTTGATTAGCAAGGAAACCCTTAGGTTCAACGGGATTCTGCTGATCAAATGGCTAAACTCTGGTCTATGAATGATAGGACTTGTGTTTGACCAATTATTAAACCAAACCCCAGTTCTTTCGCCATTTGCAATTGTGTGCTTTATCCAGGGATAAACCATTTCTCTCATCTTTATTAGTTGATTAAATATCCAAGAGGTTTCTCTTGTGCAAGAAAAGTGCCAGAGGTTCTTGTTTCTAAGGTGATATGTATGTAGCCATTTAATCCATAGTGCATTGTTATCAACGTATAGTATTCACAATCTTTTACAAATCAATAGTTTTTGCACATTTAAGATAGAGATGTGAAAATTTTGAAGAATATAGTTTCACACAAATTATAAATCAGCCGCAGCAGCTGTAAGTTTTCTGACAAATACGAAACAAAAAATATCAAATACGAAATAAACAAATCAACACTCAAGATTTGGTAACACAGGTCGGTACACCTTGTCTACGTCTGCGGGGCCCTCACCCAACTTAATCACTTTCGCCAAAGAACAACAATAGTTTTACTTAAGGCATTACAAAACTGATTCTCCCAACCTTGACATTATCCCTCGTCCTCATAACCTGTGAAAATAAATTACTCCCAATAACACGACCAACTCGTGCTAACCTCAACAGAGAATTTTCTCAACATTATCTGATAATAAAAAATGAAAATAAAATAACTCAGGTGATTGAAACAATAAAGGACATAAACAAAAAAACATTTGAGATAGAAAAATAACTCCGCTAAATATGTCGCTTCATCAACAAAAGAATAGGAAGTTGTCCACCAAGAGATCTGCTGTGAGCCTTTGATATAGTCACTAAAACATCCCACGCACAGCAGCCATGAAATCTCATCAAAGGAACAAACATTTCATCATCGAAACGTCATACAAACATAGCTACACACACCACAAAAAATCAACACATTTTTCTTCTTAAAGAACTACAAAGCAGCTGTCCAAAAATCACAATTTTTGCGTGTAGAACATAGCCACAAAAGATTACCCAAATCACTAAAGAAGTCATATGTTTCATCAATAAAACATGCCAAAAACATAGCTACATAATTGACAGAATTGCTGCACATTTTCCCTCTTAAAATCAGTTATGCAGTAGTCTAATTATATATCCATATATGTACATATGCAGCTACTAAGAATAACTCAATAGGCATGTAATTGCTCACCCAAAAATAAAGAAAAACACAGCTGGAGCAACTCCAAGTATTTTAGAAAATTTTCACACAAAACATAATAATTGACAGCCCCACAAAGTCATACAACCCTTAGAGAAAACACGGTAACAAATCTGGACAAAATTACCAAAATATCAGCTCCCACAAAATAGTTCAGATACCTAAAATTATAGCTGCAAAATTCATGAAAATTTCTAGAGTTTTTACACACCACCACCAAAAATGTCAGTTGCAAAGTCACACGCAACAACCACCAACCTAACATGGGACAACCACTAAACTAATATACCATCGACAATGAACAGCCCCATAAAAATCACAAAAATACCAACTAAAACTAGATGTTTAATTATACACACTTATCCACCAAAATAGTCCAACAATGGTCATTCAAAACTAGAGAAAATGCTGCTACCAAGTTAGATACAATCAACAGGTTTGTTGTACCCTAAAATCATGTAATCCTTGATAGAAATAAACAACACATTAGGATAATATTCCCACAAAATCAGTTGCAAAATATCATCCAAGATAGCACAAAAATCCCAACTGCCAAGTCACATTATGCCCATCGGTTTTTTCCACATAAGATAACAATAAAACAGCCCTAAAAATTATGTGAAACACAGTAACAATGTAACTGCAAAATAGTTAATGGACTAAAGATCTAGCTATCGTAGATGGTCATTATCCCCAAAATAGGCTGTCAAATAAGAGTCCAAAAATCACCAAAAATCTACATATTATCTTAGTCAAGATATGGTGATTTGATTCCAATTAAATCTTATCATGACTAGGATTTTTATCCTAAATAAACCTCATCTTCAAAGAGTCCCACATAAGGTAAAATACTAATCATAATAATATTCCTCAAATAGTTAAAGATGGCCAATTACAAATAATGTCCAAAATGTCATAGCACATATCTTAACAATCTCCCCCTTTTTGGCATTATTTGTCAAATATCAAAACTCTCCCTTAAGAAGATAATTGGACACATAACATCAAATGCGCATACCACATAGAAACTCCCCCTTAATCGAACATGAGGTTCCAAATAACTTTCAATTAAGCACTTGGCAAATATCTGAATAAACAATAATCCAAAGTTAGCAAAAACAACCAAGTTCTCCAAGTAAACACAATAGCACAATCACTACATCATCCATTCTCCCCCTTGGGACAAAAAGATGCCAAAAAGCAAGACTAATAATCAAAGAGATACCTTAAAATCTCCCCCTGAATTGACAATCATATCAGATGAAAATAAACAGTCCTATATCTCCCCCTTAGGACAAAACAATGCCAAAATGAAGAATGCCTTTAATGCAATCAATCTCAGCAAATGAAGAAGCATAAAAATCAATAATAGGTGCAGTGGAAGAATCATAAGCACGCCAAGATGACAATTTACACCAGTCGAAATACTAGCCAACATATCAGTACTCACATCAAAGCCATTCACAGACGACTGATTAAATTTATAAACCCTAAAAATGCATTCAATGAATTATAATCAAACTTAATCAATCTCCTCCTCACATAAACCATGTGAAAGTATATTGCCCAAACTCATATAGCCTACGATGTAAAGAGAAACCAAGATAAAACTTGAAAAACCCAAATCATAGAAAACCCGAATCTTCCTACAGGTCTCCAACCAAGTATTAACATTTTCTTGACATAACTCCGTAAATCAAAAGAAACAAAACTTTCAGATCATCAAGCAGCGCCTCATTTTCACATCAAATAAACTATTCAACAAGTAAGGAAAAACCTAAACACATACTAATCACTTGACCCTTAGAAAACCCCTAAATCAAAAACTCAAAAAGTCTAGACATTAACTCCTTTAATTCCACTTTTTTGTGAAACAATATCAAAATATACTTCAAAATGTAAAGTATACAGTCCCTATGCCCCTCGAAAAAATTCAAACCTGGCTTTATTTTTCATCAATCATCTCTGTCATCAGATGTCTGGTTGATTTCTTTTCCAGTAACAACTAACTATGGATCTAGATAGTTTTTGGTATTAACTCCTCTGTGTGTTTGTTTTGATGTGTGAGGTTGATTTTTTCTAACTCAAGTTTGCTTTGGTAAAGGTGGTTGCTGCTGAAAGTTCATTGAAGGGTGTCTAGATTTTTAGTTTTGAGTCCTTTGAAATACCATTTGTAGCAACTTGTAACATTTGGACCTTATATGCCCGATAATCCCACAAGAGTCACATATAGGTATAAATTTTCGTTTCTTCCTCGAAGTTTCTCCTTGGACAAATATGGTTGCACAGTTTTTCTCATCATTCGACTTAGAACATTAACCTTTATAGCTAGTGCCTTAAAAGTCTACTTTAATCTTACCAATTTTCAACAACTTTTCTAACTTTTCGGTACCTCCATTTAACATTTTTATCCCTTTTTATACTGACCAGCTTCATTAGCTCATCTATTATAGATAACAACATCTTCTTTAGATCTTGAATGGTGTTCTTCATGGTAGAGTTTTCCTTCTTCAACTTCTCATTATTCTTATATGTTTAGACCCATTTAGCATATATTAACTCATGACCTTTGTAAATATCCTCCCTCTTGTAATCCGAATCACTTTTGTTACTGTCATAATTTGAAATTGAACTTTAGGTTGATGCATTTGCATTTTTCCTAGAATTTTAGACTGATTTATCCATAGTTTCATTGTCAGTTTCTTCCTTCGTCGTTGTTGTTAAGAAAGAAACTAGACTTTTGCTATATAAAACAACCAACGTAGCATTACTCATAAATTCCTCTTCATTACCATACTCACTTTTGGATTCATTCTCACTCCAAGTGCTTGTATAAGACTTTCTTTTTCTCTTCTTCAAAGTGTTAGCACATTCCGCTTACATATGTCCGAAGCCTTGACATTTATGACATTAAATTTTCTTCTCTTTTCTTTCACCCTTTTGAATTTTAGTTTGTTGTTTAAATTTGTTGTTTGATGAAATTCCACCATTTATCCCTCAACAAATTCATCTTAAAGTTAGTAAGAATCTCAATTACCTTATCCAAAGACAAGTCATTGATATCGCGGGCTTCTTCGATTGCTGCAATTTTTGGTATAAATCTCGGAGGTAGTGATCTCAATTTCTTCTTAATAAGTTTCAAATTCGAATACTTCTTCCCAAGTTGAGGTGCTTGGTTTGCTATGTCATGCAGTCTCTCATGGAAGTCTCCAATATTTTCGCTTTCATCCATCCTTAACTTTTCAAATCTCATAGCCAACATTTGAAGTTTCGAAGAATTCACAGATTCAGATCCCTCATATATAGTTTACAAAAAGTGACTCACGTTTTTTTCACCGATTCACAGGCTAATATCATAGCAAGAAACTTTTATCAACTACACTAAAGATGGCGTACAGGGCTTAAGAATTTCCAAGCGCTCTCTCTTCTTCATCCCTTGTCCACTCAGATGCATCTTTAAGCATTGCTTTTACCTTTTTATCAGTCATCACTAGATTGTTCAGCCTTTTAAAACTGAGTTCTATGATTTTGTTCCTTATGCCTGAATGAATACTGTCATCTGTGATTTCCACATAGGATAATTTGAACCATTTAGCAACATTGGCATGACGATTGATGCCCCTTCTCTTATAGCTATAATTGCAAAACACAGATCTGTACTAACTTGACGTACCAAGTTCTGATTCGGTGACCCACTCTGATACCAATTGAAAATTTTGAAGGATATAGTTTCACACAAATTATGAAGCAACCACAACAGCTATAAGTTTTCTGACAAATATGAAACAAAAAAATCAAATATGAAATAAACAAATCAACACCCGAGATTTGGTAACGTAGTTCAGCACACCTTGCCTACATCTACAGGGCCCTTACCCAGCTTAATCACTTTCACCAAAAATAACAATTGTTTTACTCAAGGCATTATAGAGCCAACTCACCCAACCCTTGACATTATCCCTCATCATTATAACCCATGAAAGTAAATCACTCCCAATAACACGACCAACTCGTATTAATCTTAACAGAGGATTTTTTCAGCAATATTTGATAACAAAGAATGAAAATAAAATAACTTAAGTGATTTAAATAATAAATGACGTAAACAAAAATAACACTTGAGATAAAAAGCAAATCCCCTAAATATGTTGCTTCATCAACGAAAGAATACGAAGTTGTCCACCAAGAGATCTGATGTGAACCTTCGATATATTCACTGAAACATTCCACACACAGCAGCCATGAAATCTCGCTAAAGAACAAATGTTTCATCATCAAAAAGTCATACAAGCATAGCTACACACACCACCAGAAATCTGCATATTTTTCTTCTTAAAGAACTACAAAGAAGCTATCCAAAAATCAAAGTTTATGCATGTAGAACATAGCCATAAAAGATTACGTAAATCACCAAAGAAGTCATATGTTTCATCACTGAAATATGCCAAAAACATAACTGCATAATTAATAAAATTATTGCATATTTTCCCTCTCAAAATCAATTATGCAGTAGTCCAATTATATACCCACATATACAGAAACACAGCTGCCAAGGATAGCTCAATAGAGCATGTAATTGATCACTCAGAAACAAAGAAAAACACAACTGGAACAACTCCAGATATTCTGGAAAATTTTCACATAAAACACAATAATCGACAACCCCACAAAGTCATGCAACTCTTAAAGAAAACACAGCAACAAATTTGGACAGAATCACCAAAGTATTAGCTCCCAAAAAATAGTTCAGATACCCGAAATTACATATGAAAAACTCATGAAAACTTTTGGAGTTTTCATACACCACCACACCAAAAACAACAGTTCCAAAGTTACACACAACAGCCACTAACCTAACACTGGACAACCACTAAACTAACACACCATTGACAATTAACAACCCCACAAAAATCACACAAGTACCAAAGAAAACTAGATGTTTAATTATACACACTCAACCACCAAAATAGTCCAACAATAGTCGTTTAAAACTAGAGAAAACGAAGATGTCAACTTCGATACAATCAACAGTTTCACTACACCCCAAAATCACGTAATCCTTGACAAAAACATCAACAGCACATCAGGATAATATCCCCACAAAATTAGTTGGAAATGTTATACCCCGAGTTCGGAGTCTAACTCCTATTCATGCTTGCTCTGACACCAACTCTATTAGACCCCGAGTTCGGAGTCTAACTCCTGTTCATGCTTGCTCTGATACTAACTCTGTTACTTTCATGCATGCAGAATATCTTAATACGTCAGTTATCTCCCAAAGATAACATCTACCTTTCAACCTGAAT
>JANQAP020026030.1:0-10575 GCA_026874005.2 Erythroxylum coriaceum | reverse complement strand
CCAAATCACAAATATGAACTTCTCCACATTTCTCATTTATTAGTTCTAGTCTTCTAATAAAAGTTTGGGGTCCAACATTATTATTTGATATTGATTTTTTAAATTATTTTCCTCTTATTGTGTTCAATATTGTTTAATCTTAGTTTAATTTTCAATTAAAATATAAAATATGATTTATAAGTTAGATAATAGAAAAAGGGTAACTACTAGTAATTACATTCTTTGTGGGATCTTGACCCAAACTTGTCTATGCTAGCTATAGCTACATTGTGCACTTATAGTAATTTTAAATATTAACCTAATCTGAATCAATCACTCCTCTTTATAGGCAAGGTGCTCGTTCACCTCTGCACTCTATGATTGGAGTGCATGAGAAGGATCAGAAATGTAATTGCAAAGCATATAAATGTAGAATATTGGGTAGACTTGTGACATATCCGTAGATAATGTCAATCGATATGTCACGTTTTTAACTCTCTCTATTATCTAATAAGGTTCAATATATGTTAGACATTTTCTCTTTCTTTCCAAACCTCATCTCACCTTTGATTAAAGATACATTTAGAAATATGAAATTTCCAACTTTAAATTATGTAACTCTTCTATATGTTGAATGTTGTCTATAGTCTCTTCTTGATCAATAGAATCTTCTTTGATGTAATCTTGATTAGTTCTGGTCCTTCTAACTACCTCTTGCTTACTTCCTCCCAGCACATCGGTGATATGTATTTTGTCTATATAATGCCTTATAAGACATCATCCTTATAGCTACTGTGGTAGCTATTACTGTAAGTGAACTTGATCAAAGGCAAGTACGAATCCAAACTACCAAAAAAGTCCATCATACATATCCTTAACATGTCTTCTAAGGTCTAAATCATCCTCTCATAAAGTCCATCAATCTAAGGATGGAATGTTGTGCTAAAATCCAATTTGAAGCCTCATGTATCCTGTAATTTCTTAAGAATCAAGGTGTGAATTGTGATCCTTAATCATAGACTATCGATACAAGTACCTCGTGGAGACACACTATCTATGATCACCTAAATTGAATCACATTGAGTCCTTGTATAAAATAGGCCAACCATAAAATTCATTGTGATCTTTTCCCATTTCCATTTAAGAATTTGCAATGGTTACAACTTACATTAGGGTCTTTAATTCTTAGCTTTTACTTGCTAGAAAGTCAAGGGCTTAGAGACATATTCAGCCATGTCCTTTTTCATATCGTCCCACCAATATATATCTCTAATGTTACCATACATCTTGGTGGAACCTAGATATACATTGTATACTTCATTATGTGCTTCCTCTAAAATCTCCTCCTTCAAGTTCTCTATATCTAAAACACACAGTCTTCCATTCATCCTTAGCATACCTCCCTTAATGATCCCAAAATCCATGTAGTGTACTTCTTGAACTTCATACATAAGCTTTTGAATCTTAAGGTCTTAGATTTGAGTGACCTTGATCCTAATAATATCGATCTTCTCTAGTACTTACCAGTGGTACTCCTGAGTCTAAAATTTCCCTTGATCTATCAAATCATGTAACTCCTTCGTCAAAGCTCTCCTCTCTAATGTAATATGTGCCAAACTATTTAAGGACTTCCTACTTAGTGCATCTTCAATGACATTTTCTTACCAAGATGATACTGAATCATGTAGTCATAATCTTTTATTAGTTCCATCCACCTTCTTTACCTTAGATTGAAGTCATTTTGTTGAAATATAAATTTTAGACTCTTTTGATTCGTGTAAATTTCACACGTCTCACTATATAGATAATGTCCCCAAATCTTTAATATAAAGATCACTGCTACTATCTCTAAATCATAAGTAGGGTAATTTTGTTCATGCCTTTTCACTTGCCTGCATCAACATGTAACCTAGGCCAACTCTTTAAGTATCATAGTACAATTAAAACCCTACACCTTCAGTTAGTAAATCCAAGATTGGAGCTAGAGTTAAAACACTATTTCAACTTTTGAAAGCTCTCCTCATAGGCATCAAAACAAATGAATTAAGCATTCTTTTGCATTAGATGTGTCAATAAGGCAGCTATCTTATAAAAACCTTAGATAAAACTTTAATAGTAGCCTGCCAATCCCTAAAAACTTCATACTTCTGTCATTGTCTTTGGTCATTTCCAGTTTGTTACAGCTTTTACCTTCTTTGAATCCACTTTTATCCCCTCCTAAGATACCATGCATTTTAAGAATGTGACACTCTTAAGCCAAAATTCACAATTCCAGAACTTGGCATGCAATTGATGTTCTTGAATTGTTTGTAACACTACTTTTAAATGTTGTGCATGCTCCTTATTTGTTCGCAAATACACTAAAGTGTTATCGATAAAAACGATCATGAACCTTTTTAAAAATGGTTTGGCCTCTATTCATTAGATCCATGAAAGATATTAGAGCATTGGTAAGGTCAAATGACATTATTAATATTTCATATTGACCAATAATGTCATTTAACCATATCGAGTCCTAAAGGCAGTTTTAGATATATCCTTTTCTCTAATCCTTAGTTGATGATATTCAGACATTAGTTCAATCTTAGAAAAGTACCTAACACCGTGAAGTTGATCAAATAAATTGTCAATTTAGGGTAGTGGATGGTCACCTTAATAAACTCCCTATAGTCAATATACAATCAAATAAAACCATCCTTTTTCTTTACAAACAGTACCAAAGCTCCCCATGGTGCTGTGCTGGGCCTAATGAAGCCCTTATCCAAAAAATATTGTAAATTTTCTTTTAATTAATTTATCTTTATAGTTGTCATTCTATATCGAGGTAGAGTTATACTAAGTATTAGATTAATGCAAAACTCAATATCTCTCTCTGGTGGTTACCTTAGTAACTCTTTAGGAAATATAACTGGAGACTTCTAAACTACTAGAACACTTTGGAGGCTATTAACTTCTGTAATGGTATTCCTAATTGAGGCTAAGAACCCTTGACACCCCTATCTAAACATCTTGTTAGCCACTAATACCAAAATTATGTTAGATGGGATGACCCTCTTATCTCCTTTAAAAGTAAACTCTACCTCACTCATAATCTGAAGTACCACTTTCTTCTCTCTGCATTCCATAATGGTGTAATGAATAAATAGCTAGTTCTTCCCTAATATTATGTCAAAATCCATAATTGGCAGCACTATAAGATTTACTGCCAATATCGTACCCTCAATCTTCACGAGACATGAGTAGTAAATCAAATCCACCTCTATGCATCACTAACAGGTGCAGACATGGATTAGGATTCTTTCATCCTATCTGGTACTACTTTTAGTTTCATAACAAAGTTAGGAAACATAAAAGAATGGGTCTCTCTAAGATCTATCAGAACTTTAACTTCTAATATAAAGACGAGAAAAATACCAGATACCACTATAGTTGAAGCCTGTGCATCTTGAGGGGTGAAGGTGAACAGCTTAGCCTGGTCAAGACTTGTATACTGGGAGCAAGAGGATTGTGCCTGACTGTGACCTTCAGATCTACTTTTTGAATACCTCCTTTTAAAACCTCACCTTTGCTAGACATCAAAATGTGGTCCCCTTTGTGGCTGCTTAAATAGAGATTACATCACACTAAAAAAGGGTTGTTGATATCACTGGGCAGTCCCTAACCAGATGCCTATACTAGCCATATCTATAGCAGCCTCTTAGTGGTATATAGTATGGTCCTTGGTGTGCCCTACCATACTGTTGGCAAATGGAGATTACGAGCCTGAACTACTACATCTGGAGCTCTGTCTGCTACTGTACAACCTGCTGTAAATGTAAATATAAATCCTCCAAAATTTCTATGACTAGATCTAACCTTGCCATATACTCAAATAGCCTTTTATTGAGAGCTCCCACTCTAACTATATCGTGGTGAAATGTTTGATTATTGCTAAAGTAGTTTTTGAAAACTGGAGGGTCTAGTTAAATGCCTGCTACTCTGCTCTCTAATAGACAAAGCATCTTGCTCTATGAGAATCCTTTCTAATTGTTGGTCCATATCCACCAGAGTAGAGAACTTCTCCTAATAATTCATTTTCATGCTAACAAAAGCATTTCCTAACCCTAGTAAGTATTTATTGTTCTTCTTTAGCTTATCTGAAACAATCCTATAGGCATATTGACTTAATTGAATGAAGTTAGTAGTGTATTTATCCACTGTCCTATCTCCTCGATGTAGATTTAGGAACTCTAACTTGAGTGTCTCGAGATTTATAAAGGAAAGGAAATAGTCCATAAACCTCGCCTTGAACTATGACCAGCTCATTACACCCAAGTATAGAAGGATTTTGTCTTGGTACCAATCCTTAGTCACTCCCTGAAAAGACATCCCCACTAAACCCACCAGATAGGTATTAGAATAATGTAGCCTCCTGTCTAGTATCTCTACCAAATCAAAGAAATCAATAGCCTCCCCGAGTCTGGTCCCATCAAACTTTACGGGATGAAACCTTGAATATGCTAATTGAGAGTTGCATATCTAACCTATCCTATTCTAGGGCTATAGTTGGATGCAAGGTTTATTACTATTGTTATTGTATCATCATCAATTGTTGCATCATGATCATCAAATCTCAAAGCATGTTATTGTTAGCTTCTATTCCTGCTAAAAATACTTACATGTTAAATGTAGATGCCTCATGAACTCCCTGTGACAATTTTGACTCTTCTATATATATGCCTCTTGAGTCTTAGTCATCTTGTGCCTACTACACCTTCTAATTGAGGCAACATAGGCAGGTTCATCAACTTATGTCGAGGCCTTACGATACCTCCTAGTTAAGTCAAACGAGAAATTATGCACGTTTGTTCATGCTAACAAAGAAGTAGAGGAATGTTCAATACCATCGATTAGAACAAATGAGTATTCTAAGTAAGGAAGCAGTTTTAAAAAGGGATTAAATTTCTATATATTTGCAGTAAGAAGTAGAACGATAGCCTAAGCCTTAAATCTTTTATCCTAGCTCTAATACCAACTTTGTCACGAACCAAAAGGCCACGTAAAACCTAAAAGCCAAAGCCCTCAAACCATATGTAAGCTTGAGTAATAGGGACATAAATAAATACAAAATTTTTAAAAATAAATAGCAACATAGACAGACATAAATATAAACACAGTAAAGTACAACAATGTTAGCTTTCATCAGAAGAAAATTTTCAAAATACTAAATCATATCACTACAGATGCTAGAGTATAAGTGAAAACAAATGCAATGTTTTAAAAACCGGACCAAACATTAAACCGGTCAAGGAAAAGGTTTAAAAGTTCAATTGATATTAAATCGCTATAAAATCGGTATATAATAAATAAGAATTAAAATTACAAAAATAAATAAAAATATAGTATAAAATAAAATACTTTATTGAAATAAAAATGTACTAATAATTCTTATTAATATATAATAAATCTAATAATTTAAACTACAATTGAATCTAATACAAATTTTAAAATAATAAAAAATATTATATTTATATATTATTATTTATTTAAAGACTCATAAAAGTTGAAATATATTTAAAAAAAGTTAATAGAAAGGACTTTAACTTTATTTTAACTTCTTTTTTAATATCCTTTAAACATACTTCTTTATAGTTTATATATTATTTTTAACAAATTCTTAAATTATCTTAAACAAAATTACTTATATATACTAATTAATAATTCTATTTATTAAACAAATTCATGATAAAAATAATAATTAGTTTTTAATAATAATAATTTAAAAATTTTCAGTTAAAGTATAAGCAGATAAATAAAGAACATAAATTTTGACAAATACAATTTATTATGAGAATACATAAATTTAGTATTTTCAAAGATAAAAATAATATTTCATTTTTACAATTATAATTTAAAATGAATTTTTAATTAAAATATATAAATATAAATATAAATTTTGAAAAATGTAATTCATTAATTAAATTATGTAAGAAAATTAAAAATAAAATTTCATTAAAAAATTAAAAGATTTATAAAGTACGTCGTTAAAAATCTCAACCCCCCACCTTCTCTCAAAGTTAGAGATTGCACAAGGAGGTACATGCATGTTGGTGTGCAGTGGCTTTAAAGAGAGGAAGACAATCTGGGTCCCACATGTTCAGACTCTTTCTGACATATTCTTAACGGTTATATTTACTAGTTAACTGGTTTTTTAAAGAAAATCATCCGATTGTTTTAAAAAACTAGTCGATTTATTAGTAAACCGGCCAACTTTTTCTTTTAAAGGTTATCAACACAAAGTGGACTAAAAACCAAACCGGTTTGTATTTTTTGGTCAACTGACCGGTCCGGTTCGGTTTTAAAATCAATGAACAAATGAAAAGTATACTTAGAGGTACGCATGCTACAATTACACTCCTTAGAGTCATTACTACGAAGTTGGTGATAAATGACTTGAAAAATAGTGTTAAGGAGGGTCAAACCTCACTTAGTAAGTCCAGATCACCCTATAACCCCTAATGGCTTTGGTTGCACACAATATATAGTTTACACTATTATAAAACATAAATATGATGGATGAAAAATTATATGTAATGCACAATAAATTATGGAGAAGGAATATCTATAATATCCTAATCTCCAAGGGTAAATCCTCATAATACTACACCTTGAATGGTTGCGGGAAGCTGAGCATGGTGAGTATTCCCACATGTCACGCGGGCGACCCGGGTTCAATCCCCTGCAACGATGCCAAAATTGATGTAATGTGTCATAACACTACTCAAAATAAACTATACCTACAATTATAGCAGTGGTAAGTCTAGGTCGATCCTACAGAGAGTGTGTATAAAGCTTTTAAAATGAAAAGAATCAGTGTTTAGGTTATAAGGTGGTTTTGGTTTTAAATAAAAAAATAAAATGAAAATAAACTGAAAAGAAAATTAAATCAAATAACCTAAAAATGATGAAAGTGATGAATTCATTAGGGACTCGGTCATCAATTCAATATTGACCTATATATGTTTGAACATATTTCATTGAATTGTTATTCTTATACCCTAGCAACTATTAATCATAGGTTAACTATAGGCTTTGTTAACCTCGATTTTCCCTTATGTCTATTTTAATTAAGAAGAGCTTGTTTATTAAACCTAGCTATCGAACAACCTAATACGATAGTTTGATACGTATTTAATTGTTAATTCAATCGTTTAGTATGTGTTTAGGTTAGAATTTTGTTAGTTTGTTAATTATTTGTGTTCAAGTGTTTTTATGGGTTAGTACAAGTCTTTGACCTTAAATATTATGTTTCTAAGGTTCCTTGATATGTTTGTTAGTGTTTCAGGGTCAACATTGAAGAACGGAGAAGTTTCAGAGACATTCAGGTCTAAACAACGTCCCACGATTGTGACACAATAGGCTATGATCGTGACGGAAGCACCAGAGTTGGCCCATGTTCGTGGCCCACATGCCATGATAGTGATAGAAGCCCAGGACATGGCCCACAACTGTGGCCTGCATGCCATGAGCATGACAGAAGGCTCGGATGTGGCCCACGATCGTGGCCTGCAGAACCACAGTTGTGGCCTGCGTTAGGCAGACTCGCAAACACTTAAAAACGTCAAGTTTTGAGGGATTTTTCAACCTTTCAGACCCTGAAAAAATCCTAGGGCTGCTCAGAACATAAAGGTTATTTAAAGAACAAGACAAAGAGGCAGAAAAAAGCTTTTGCATCAACCACTTTTGAGAAACCCTAGAGAGAACTGAGAAAGAGAAGAAAGAAGAGAGAAGTGGAGAAGAAGTCGACTCGACGTACTTCCTAGATCAAGAGTTTCTCGACGTCATTGCCTCCCATCATCCATTTAGATCGTATTTTCTGTATGTTTTCCTTGTTTATTATTGTATAGAATTGGGAATAACAGTTTGACAATAGGATTTTTGAATGTCGAGATGTTCTAAACTCACCTTCGAAGTTTTATCTTTGATTTAATGAAATCTTATTATTTATGTGTTATTTGGATTTATTGTGATTTAATCTAGACATGCATAATTCGACAATAAATTGAAAGGGTGAATTCAATGAAAAATAATTAAATTGGGCTAACGAGAGTTACATGATTTAATAGAACAAGAATTAAATCAAATCAGTAAATTATGTGAAGAGAGATCTTGCATAGGTTTTCGATAGTTTATTAGACAACTTTAAAGCTAATTAGGGTTTTGGATAGGTTGTTAATCGAGAGATTGCAAGTTTCATAATCTGATTAGGGTTTATAATTTAGGGTTAATGGTTATAACTCAAGAGAGAGTAATTAACCCTAGGATCGTCTAGAACCAATAATCTGGTAATTTCTAATTAATTAGGTTAGCACTAAGGATATGTAAAATTCCCTTTCTCTCAATTGGTAATTCCCTTAGGTTGATTCTTAGGTGTGTGTTGCAACTACTGAATTATTAATATTTTTGTGATTGATTTCTGATTTAATTTGATTGATTGAATTGTCTTCTCATTTAGTTTCATTATAGTTTAAATTTCTGTGATTTATTCTGGCCGTCGATTTTAGGATTAGATTTTCCCTCTTCGTGGGATCGATAACTTAGGTATTACGCTAATGAACCGTGTGCTTGTAGATTATCGAGGGTATTTATTAAAACTTACACATATCAAACACCCGATTAATCAGCCCATAACCTAATTAGTTCTTAAGTATTCTACTAAACAACTGGGTCCTCACATGGGATCTCTCTCTGTACAAATTACCAATTTGATTAATTGCATGGTCTATTGAGTCGCTTAACTCTCATTAATCCAAACTAATCGTTTTTATTCGGTTCACCCTTTTAGTTTATTATCGAAGCAAGTAAGCACCGCAATTAATCATTACACTCAATCAATCAACACAAAAAATAATTAGGTTAACATCGAATCAATTCAAAATCCTTAACTAGTTTAGAACATCATCCAATCCAAATCCTTCCTCATGATCACATTCACCATATACATTTAAAGAAAAGAATAATAAGTTGAAATGGAAATGTCACTTGGAAAGGATCAAGATAGCCTGGGAATGTAGTAGTTACAGTAGCCTACTCCTCTCTCTCATCTTCTTCCTCTTCTCTCTTCTTTCTTGAAGATTTTTCAAATGTATCAAATTAAGGCTCCCTTTTTAGAGCATTTCTCTTTCTTTAAGTAATATTTTCTAATTAGGACAACTATAAGGCTTTTCCTGTGCTGAAAAGGTCCAAAAATATCCCTGAAAAATGAAGTTTGGAAAGTTGAAGCACGATGTTTGTCGTGCAGGCCACAACAGTGGCCCTTAGTGCAACGATCGTGGCCCAAAATTTTAGCTTCTATCATGATCGTGGCTACTCCTAGTTGGTTCTGTAATAATCGTGGCTTATTGGCCACGATCGTGGCCCTGGGTCCAGCTCTAGGTTTTCTCTGAATCTTCTTCGTCCTTCTATTTGCCCTGAAACACTAGCAAACACATCAAGGTATCTCAAAAACATAAAATTGAAGCTCAAATATGTGCTCTAACCTATAAAACACTTTAAACACAAATATCTAACTAACTAACATAATTCTAACCTAAACACGCACTAAACACACACCAAACTATCCATTAAAACATGATGTAATCTACAACTATCAGTAAGCCGTCAGTGTCTCATGGATGTGACATGGGTTGTCACACTTATGCATAACCACTCTCGGTGGTGAGTGTGTGTGTCACACCCGTGACACAACTTTGCATAAGCATGAGAGGTGTCTCACGCCCATGCAAAACATGTCACAGCTATGAGTGATGCACATAGCTATCACAAATTTCCTATTTGGCTATGAGCCCTTCTATAGTCTTCTTCTTCATTTTATGCTTTAACTTGTCTCCTCTTCTTCTAATCTTTCTCATTCTTCCTCCATGAAGACAAATGAATATGAATCTTCACAAAACAACTCAAATATAGTGTTTTTGACTCACTTTAGCTCTTTCGCTTCCGAATTGTACCTAAAATCATATAAGAACAAAAATGAGTATCTTAAGCATTTTAATATCATTAGTCACTAAGTGTACACGATTAAATGTATCAACAATTAAACATATATCACCTAACTATACACCTATACTCTAACAGTAAAGCTCTCTTAATCTAAAAGGGTTAGGGAAGCCCAACATCGCTAACATAACAACCCTCACTTAACATATCCAAAGTCACTATCACATCAGTAATATATATATCAAATAAGGACCTAACCAGAAGCCAAACATTAACCAGGATTGATCTATAGGATATCTTAATAACATATCATAATCATCTCTTATAATTAAACCAGTGTGCATCTGATCTTAGTGCATACCTATCAAGTGGTATGTCCTATAAAATTTTCCCTTTTCATAATGACAATTGAACACATCAATACACAATCCAAATATCAATCACGCAATTTCACAAATAAGCACTCAGTCACATGAGGACCATTATAAATGCATTCAGTATGTCATATATACCCAAACCCATATGCTTATACTTAGGTATCACAATAATATTTGCATATGATCATGATAATGGATACTCAAACTACATTTGTACATATATATACTTTTAAATACTTATATA
>JANQAP020026019.1:0-10575 GCA_026874005.2 Erythroxylum coriaceum | reverse complement strand
ACTTATTAGTGACCATATTTTACTTGAAAATGGTGTTTGGAGATGTTTCATGACATTAATGAATATCCTAATCACAATCCTTTTTCATTTTTTGTAGATATGACCTCCACATAATGGACCATACCAAATTAGAGTACACATTTGAATTTAAGTAAAATCCTTACAATATTATAATTATAATCGAATCATAAAACATTTTCGAGATATTCTTTACATTTTTTTTCAAACATATTAACCTACCATAATCTATGATCAAAGTGCCTAATCTATATGTCAAAATTCTAAGGCACTTTTTAGGTAAATCCCATAGTCATCGTTTTTTACATTTAGCGAAGTTAATCAACATATAATTCAAACTCTAAAAGTGAACTTAACAACAATGTGTATTTATAAATTGATTATTACTTGTTCTTTTGCCTTAGAAATTCTCTTATATAAGACATCATAAATGAGGACTAAAAAATTGTAATATTGCCTTGCAAACTAAGTGACATCATTACCTACCCCAAAATATGTGCTTATAGCCACAATTAAGAATTTTTTTCAGGTTATAAGAAAATTCAATGAGTTCTTATCTTATCATAAAGATTGCAAACACCAAGTTGTAACCCACTAGGGCTTTACTCATATTCTACTTAACATCATTATCTGTATAATTTGATTTGATTATTTTTATCTCTCCTACTTCTAATGAAACATAACAAACCACTAATGATTGCTCTAAAGTATAAGGGAGAAAATTAAAAATAGAAAAATATTTAACTTCAAATTATTTATCTAAACCATTATCTCACAAAATATAATATTTCTAGGAAACATAAAGAAAAGACAATACATATAAATAGTTACCCCTATACGCGATCAATATTAATATCCAAATCCTTATCAATGTTTCTTGCATACATAAAAACAATAGGAAAGAATCAATAGTAGACAAAGATTTTTCCATATTTTCTTCCCACACTTGGTTTATATGCCTAATAACATTACAACATTAAATTCAATTCCACTATAATATTTATTATCCTTCTTTTCATAACTAAAGATGCTAAGATAACTCATTACAAATATGGAGTTTATTATATAACTGCCCAAATGAACTTCAACAATCACACTCTTAAGTAGTAAAATTGATGAAAATCTATTAATAAATTATTCATTTGGAAGATAACCTATCAATAAATTATTAAATACACATAATATAACATATATAATAAAGAATTAGAATATTGTAAAGGAATTTCGAAATTAATTTCTTATAATTTTAAATTCATCCCACCATGTTACTTATACGGATCTTAAGCTTGAAACATGATAGGAAGTTGCTCATTGTTAGCCAAACGTAACATTTCGAAGCATACTCCTCTCATTTGCAAGACAACTTAACCAATATCCTATATTAAAGTTCCTCAAAACCCCTAAAATCATTCATTTATCAATCCCATCACAAAACAAATATACGTAAAGAAAAATAGAAAAAAATTCAACCAAAAATGGGGTGAGAATAAGAAAAGTACAAAGAATCTAATCAATTCAGAGAGTATCATTGAAACAACTCATTGACAAAATTCAGATAGTTGGAATTATAATTCAAACCCATCCTATATTAATTCATTGATAAACCTAACTTTAAGAATGTAACAACCAAATACAGTCAATAAGAAAATGTATTAATGATAGAGATTAACAATACTTAAAATTTAAAGCTAATAATTATGGATAACTATACATGAAAACAAAACATCATCCGTAAATGATATGTTATACATCTTCAATTTCTCACATTTTATAAAAAAAAAATTAAACAGGAAATCCTAAAGTAAGCTAGATAGGAAATCCTAAAGTAAGATAGATAGGAAATCCTAAAAGCTAGAATGAGGTTCCAATTGATAGAATCAAAAGTTTTGAAAACCTAAACATTTATAAGATTTACATAGATTGAAGCAATATTATACCTCATTGCACTTAATATTTTAGAAACGAATTACTTATGCCAAGAGTGTTCATACCGATCTTGGAAAGAGTCAAGACAAGTGCTAATCACATAATATTAAATCATGTGTTGAATGTTTTGGGTGACAAGTTGCTGATCAATTGCTTGCTACACATGGAATCACAAGCATTTGCACTTATTCGAATAGAAATAATATTCAAATGGCTTGGGATAGAAGAGAAAATTATCTGAATAACACAAATAAGTCAACACTAGATAACAAGCACCACGACTTTGGTGATGATGATTTAATAATATATCTTAATATACAAGAGTTTAAATCATGATTTATTAGGAAAAAGAGATACGTGCTAATATGCTATTATGGTAGAATGAAAATGAAACATATACAAAAAAAATAACATTCGTGGCCTATTGGACTATTCTGTCTTCATTAATTTCTTACAGTTGGTGATTGCCTGGTCCAATCAAGATATGACATAAGGCATCCCCTAAAAAGGCTAATAAAAAATCAAAGAGTACCTTAAAGGTGTATGGGTTGGCATAATGACAAGAATTTTCATTAATTATTTGGTCCGTGTGAAAGAAAATAAGTTAATAAAAAGGTGTCATATGACAATCCGCTTATTAATAGCAAATCTTACCAAATCATGAGCATAAATCTTCATTAATGATTGAATTGAAGAAAATAACCAATAGGGAAGTGTCATGTGGCAACACATTTCTATGCTTTATCTTCTTATTGTCTTATAAATACAATTCTATATGCATTTATAGAAGATTTTCTAAACATTAGACAAATAATGTTTAAATATTTTAAAAATTTTATAAAGTTTTTTAAATAAACTAAACTTTTCTTTCAAATTTTTAATTTGTTTAAAATTTTGTGAGATCAAAACGTAAAAACCTAAATTTAACAAATTAACTCATAATCATGCTATATATTCTCATATTAGCATAAATGAGTGATGCAACACCTAATCGTGTAGCAAATCATTTACATTCTTGTATAAGTTGCTAGAAGACTTTTAAAGCTAAAGCATCAGGTATATCTACATACAACGATAATCCTGAATTGGAAAGATAAGAAGATAACATAGAAATCTCTCCAACCATAGAAGAAAGAGAGTCCACTATCTCTAAATTGGTATCAAGAATACGATATCGTAATACAATCTATACTAGATATTATACATCTAATGTCATGCCTATGTACAAAAATGTATAGCATCATTCATTACAAATAATTAATACCTACATTTTAAATAGGTATGTCACGACTGACTGCAGTGCATATTATGTCTCATCATAAAATATGCTAAGATACTATACATACAATGCCATATCTTTTTGTAAAAAATATCATTGTACATTCAAATTAGTATACTATGACTGAGTACAAAGGAAATCATACTTCAATATAAACTATACTAGGACAACATACATCCAATAACACACCCAGACCATCATTCAATAAAGATAAGTAACATTTACACTTGAAAAATCGGAATAATTGGATTGAGTGCGAAGAATATCATGCCTCAATAAAAATTATACTTAATGTAAACTATATTAAGATAATACATCTAATATTATGATTATGAACAAAAAATATCATCATTTATTATGGATAAGTATCACTTGAACTTTAATTTTGGGAATATCATGATTGCATATAAACAATACTAAAGTATTAATGCGCACCACTATTTGACTACATACATCCTATACTATACGTAATGATAAAAATATCTATTATTTATTTACATACTGGTAACACATTCACTTATCTAAATACAAAATGTGAAGAACACAGATTGACACATGCTTTTGTTTTAAATAGTTTTCATTAAAAGTTATGTCAAACACCGTTAACTACATGCTCATATGGTCAACCATGTTCATGTTAGAAATTTTAAAGGGACAATATGAAGGATATAGATGGCATAAACCGAAGTTCATACCATAAACAAGTTTCGGTTGGTGTAGGACATCTATATAAAAATGAAGCAAGTTCAAATGGGAGGTTCAAACCATAAACAAATACCCAAATTAAACCAAGTACACAAAAACTCAGTAAATGGCAAAACTCACTTACCTCAACCGACATGCAAAAGAAGTCACTGAAGCACGTGAAGGAAGAAGATGATAGAGCTAGAGTGTCCGACAGCTAAAGAAGAAAACCAAAACAAAGAAAAGAAGACAATGACAATCAAAGCAGTACACAAAACATAGTAACAAACAAAACTCAATGATGTCGTAAAAAACAATCAAAGAATAAAATGTTACCTCAATCAACGATTAAAGGAAGACGATGACGATGACATGCAATGGGTGAGCAACAGCGAGGAGAAAAGGATGAGTGACGGCGATGACCAAAGGCGATGAGTGACGGCGAGGAGAAAAATTGCGAAATTATAGAGGAGAAAATGAGGGAGGAAGGTTTGAGGTTGGTTTAACTCTGAACAGAAACGACCGATTTATTTAAAATGACTAAGCTGAAGCTAACGACGGAGTGGCCAGACCATCAAAAAATGACTGACGAAATACATTACCATCGGTAAACCCCATCGCTGATTATTGAACCAAGCATTTCTGTGTAAATTTATCGACGGAAAGGTTATACCGTCAGAAATTCACTGACAGAAACTATATATCTGTCGTTAAATCCCCGACCTTAGTTTATTGCGGTAAGCGTTCTTGCCTAATTTATCAATGGGTATGACTTTTTCGTTGCTATATTCTATTGGAAAATTTACCGGGATATTTTCCTCCACCTTTACCAATGAAAATTTTTTTCGTCACAAAATGGAATTTTTCATGACAGTGTTATCGACGGAGATTGATTTTCCGTCTCTAGTTAGCTATGGTATTAGTTCTATTGGTAATTTTCTGTCTATAATTTATGATTTTCTTATAGTGAACAAAGAATACTTATTTGTAATTCCTTATTATAGGCCAAGCTCCTGAGAATTTCTTGAATGGTTACAGTAAAAAAGAATAGATGTAGTATTTTTAGACTAGGTGGTTTTATAAGATGTATAACACTCTCATTAACCCAACAGGTAGTATTTTACCTTCTGGGAATGAAGGGGCTATCAAAGTAGGGCATGGGTTGTGCTTTTGGAACGAGCTACTTTCTCAATTTGCGTACTTCTTCTTCTTCTTCCAACTAAATAAGAATAACAAAGAAATATCGGTAATATCATTTGAAACAGAACGAATCTCTTTTGTTTTATTCAGTTACATTCACCTTTTGTAGCCTCTCTCTTTCCATCTTATATAGTTTAATCAAATTCATCTTCTCAGCTACCTATCATATTCAAAGAAAATATGGATTTATGATAAATTAATCTTCCTGACCCTGATTCAGTTTAAGCATTTGCATATTTACACAACAAGTAATACAATGAAGAAAGGGAGTATAAACACGATAAGAAAAGAAGCATAAACCTTTTTATCATTACAATAAGAAAGGGAGCATAAACACAATGAAATTAACCGGTAGAACTACCTTAAAGTGATACCCTTGGATGATTAACTGATAGTCAAACTCAACATGTTCTACAGCCCAAAGATCACTATGTAGCTGGAGATCAATAGGCCTTGTATTCTCTTTTACAGGAGGTTTGATTAGGTTCTAAAAATAAACATGAAGAAGTCAAAGAAAAAGAACTGACAAAAACACAAGAATAAGTGAATTAGAGTAAATGCTTGTTTATCAGATGTGCTAAATTTCTGATTTGGTAAGCTTTTGGTCTCCTTTTCTTCAATGATAATGGCACATCAACGGTGAGATCAGTTTAATACATCCAAAAGAGTTCCCATCAAGTAGAGAATATATAGCAGTTTAAACAACCTAACAATTTATTTCATTTTCAGGTTAGTAATGTTTCATACCACTAGCCAATGTTCCCTGCAATGAATCTACTGGGACAACTTACAGCCTTCTGGAAGTTACATAAAGTAATTGCAGCCTTCTTGTCAAACAAAATTACTTGAAATATCTCACCTCTGGTTCATCTGTTGTCCATGGAAGACCCTGTACTATAGGTATCCGCTGCTTCTCCTCCTCCACCATCATTTCTTGTATCTTCTTGGTAAATAACTCCTCCTTCCATTTTCCCCTTTGCTACAACAAAATCCACCATCAACACAATGAGATAGAGGACTATTGGTTAAGGTAAACTTTCTGCTATAGAATGTGCATACCTTTGTCCTTAGCTTAAATGGCTTTTGGCTTGTGATTTTCGCTTGCTTCTTCTTCCACCTTCTTGCACCCATGGTTCCACAAGAGTTAGAGCTCTAAATGATAGCCATGACCTCGAATCCATAAGTTGAAACATTTTATATCAATTCTATTGCATGCCTTGGCCCCTCACAAGTCAAATATTGTTAGCTAAGGCAGGCTTTGTTTTTTTGGCCATGTTAGGACAAAAATTTTCAAGCGTGTTGTGGTAAGATTTTCATGAACGAAGATTGTAGAGAGGTTGAAGGGATTTGACAAAATCCTTTTGGACGGAAGCTCAAGTTTTGCACTATAAATAAGAGACTTAAATTGTTGAGTCCCTTGCACCAAAAACAACACAAATCCTCTCATTCTTTCTTCAGTTCTTTTCTATATATTTGATGAGGTTTTAAAAGCCTTTTGTTCCAACCTTTGTACTTGTATACATTCTCCACATATTAGTAAAATTCGGCTCACCCTCCAGTCATGGACATAGGTCACATTGACCAAACCACATAAATTCTTGTGTCCTGTCCCATTTATTTTGCCTTTTCTTTATTTTTCATCATTAAGATTTGGGCTATTAAATTCAACTAGTATCCGATCCGAGGGCATTTTTTCTTAACAAACAGGTATCAGAGCTTCTCTTATTGATCTTACTTACCATATGCTCTGTGGTTGCCACTAAAGTGGATCCTTTACAAAAAGTAACTTAGATTTTATTGTGAGTCTAAACGGGGCCCACTGCCTCTGTTTTATCTTGTGGGGCCCATTGTCTCAATTTTGTAAATGGAGTTCAGTTTTGCTTGTGGGGCCCACGTCTCGACTTTGCTTATGAGGCCCACGTCTAGTGCTTTTGTAAGGCCTATTGTCCGATTTCACGTGTGGGGCTCACTTGTCGAAAAATAATCGGAATATTAATATTTAGCCATCTTGATGATAACGAAGACCTCTATTGAAAAGTTTGATCGGAGTATTAACTTCGGTATGTGGCAGCTCAAGATACAGGCCATTTTAATACAAGATGGGTGTGAGATTGTACTTGATGGAGTGGAGAAAAAGCCAGCAGATGTGGCATTAAATAAATTCACAGATCTAGATAAAAAAGCTAGACCAACCATCATATTGAATCTCTCCGATGAGGTTTTGCAGGAGGTTGCTAGTGAAAGCACAGCTAAAGGTATGTGGGACAAGTTGAAAGCCATGTACATGAAGAAGACGGTGAAAAATCAGCTTTATTTTAAGCAAAAATTGTACATGTTGAGGATGACAGAAGGTACATCTATTCTTTCACATCTAGATAAATTTGATTCTCTTGTTTTGGATTTGAAGAATGTAGATGTAAAAATTGAGGATGAAGATCAAGCCATATTGTTGTTATGTTCCCTTCCTTAGTCCTTTAAATATTTTTATGATACTATAATTTATGGGAAAAAGTCACTCTCATATAATAGTATTAAGTCTGCATTAAAGTTAAAAGAGTAGATTGATAGGGACATCACTGTGGAGACTAGTGGAAGTCAGCCAAAGGGACTATTTGTACGGGGGAGATATGAAAATAGAGATTTTGAAAGAAGTAGATCGAAAGACAGGTCAAAATCCAGACATAGAAATAAAATTTGTAATTATTGCAAGAAAAGGGCATATAAAGGCTAACTACTATAAATTGAAATATAAGGAGAAAAATAAAATTGAGTAGAATAACAGCAACATTGCCGAAGCTAGTGTAGCGGTAGGTGAGAATGAGGGAATTATCTTTGTAGTCACGGAAGATCAAGTCAGGTCTAACAGGGAGTGGATTTTAGATTCAGGTTATTCTTACCATATAAGTCTCAACAGGGAGTGTTTTTTCACTTATAAGTCATTAGATGGTGGAATTGTTTTGATGGGTAATAATGTTGCCTGTAAAGTTATTAGTAAAGGTACAGTCCTGATCAAGATGTATGATGGTATCATTAGAATACTCTCTGACTTAGACATGTTCCTGGTTTGAAGAAAAATCTCATCTCTTTGGGCACTCTCGATTCTCAAGGGTGCAAGTTCTCAACTGAAGGTGGAGTTTTGAAAATTTCTAAAGGTACTTTTATATTGATGAAAGCTTGCAGGTCTAGTAGTTTGTATGTTTTGTAGGGATCTATAGTAATAGGTGTTGCGGTAGTCTCTACTGATGGTGATATTACCAAATTGTGGCACATGCATTTAGGACACATGGGTGAGAAAGGTTTAACGTTGTTAAGCAAGAGAGGCCTACTTTGTGGTCAAACTACTGGTAAGATGGACTTTTGTGAGCATTGTATCTTTGGGAAGCATAAACTAGTTAGTTTCAATTCTCCAGCTATCCACAAAACTAAAGGTACTTTGGATTATATTCATTTTGATCTTTGGGGGCCCTCTCATGTTCCATCTAAAGGTGGTGCTTGGTATATGTTGATTTTTGTTGATGATTATTCAAGGAAGGTTTGGGTATATTTCTTGAAACATAAAAATGATGTTTTCTTAACCTTTAAGCAATGAAAAGTTTTGATTGAAAAGCAGACAAGAAAATATGTTAAGCGGCTACAGACAGATAATGGTTTAGAATTTTGTAGAGGTGAATTCAATGAATTTTGCAAGAATAAAGGAATTGCTCGGCATCACACTGTCAGAATGACTCCGTAACAAAATGAAGTCGCTGAGCTCATGAACCAGACTCTTTTGGAAAGGGCCCGATGTATGATCTCTAATGCAAGGTTGACACTTGATTTTTGGATAAAAGCAATTTCTACAGCTTGCTACATCGTCAATCGCTCTCCTTATGCTCCTCTTGATTTCAAGACTCCAGAGGAAGTTTGGTCAGGTACTCCTGTTAATTACTCTACTTTAAGAATATTTGGTTGTCCAGCATATATGGATGTAAGTGAGGGAAAGTTAGAGTCTAGGGTTAAGAAATGTATTTTTCTCGGTTATGCGTTAGGGGTGAAAGGATATTGTTTGTGGTGTCCTGATCCCAAGTCACTAAATTTGTAATTATTAGGGATGTTACATTTGATGAGTCCTCTATGTTGTATCCTAGAAAAGAGTCTTGTAATCCTTGTAATTTAGAAAAGGAGGATAGTGCACAGAAGCAGGTGGAGTTAGAGATTAGTAGTTCAGGTCCTTCATAGACGTCTTCTACACATTAGACATATCAAGTTGATGAACCAGATCCTGATTATGTTCAAGATGAACCAGTAGAAGAAAAACATTCCATAGCCAGAGTCAGACCAAGACGAGAGATTCGACCACCATAGAGGTATGAAAATTTAGTTGCATATGCTTTATCAATGGCACATGAAATAGGTGGAGATGGTGAACCTTCCACATATACGGAGGCAGTTTCAAGTGTTGATGTTGATAAGTGGGTGGTGGCTATGAATGAAGAAATGGAATCTTTGCATAAGAATGGTACTTGGGTTCTGGTAGAGCCGCCAAAGGGTAAGAAAATTATTAGTTACAAATAGGTCTTCGAAAGAAAAGAAGGTACTTCAGGTGTTGAAAATGCAAGGTATAAGGCATGTTTAGTTGCAAAGGGCTACAGTCAGGTACAAGGTGTTGATTTTAATGATGTTTTCTTACCAGTGGTAAAATATAGCTCTATTCGTGTATTACTTGCATTGGTTGCCATATTTGATTTGGAATTAGAACAGCTTGATGTCAAGATATCATTCCTGTATGGCGAATTAGATGAGTAGATTTATATGAAACAACCTGAAGGTTTTGAAGTGGCAGGAAAAGAAGACCAGATGTGTTTGTTGAAGAAATCCTTGTACGGATTGAAGTAGTCTCCTAGACAATGGTATAAAAGGCTTGATTCATTTATATTGGGTTATGATTTCTCCAGGAGCATGTATGATAGTTGTGTTTACTTCTGGAAGTTAGATGACGACTCATTCATCTATTTGTTGTTATATGTTGATGATATGCTCATTGCTACCAAGAATGTCACAAATATTCACCATTTAAAGGCCTTATTGCATAGAGAATTTGAGATGAAAGATTTGGGAGCAGCAAAGAAAATTTTTAGCATGGAGATAAAACGTGATTGAGGAGCTGGTAAATTATTCTTGACCCAGGAGAATTATCTTAATAAAGTTTTGGAGAGATTTGACATGCGAGATGCCAAAGTAGTTAGTACTCCTCTTGCCGGTCATTTTAGACTATTTGCTGCTCAATCACCACACTCACAGGAAGAAGAAGATTATATGACACGGGTTCTGTATTCTAGTGTCGTCGACAGTATTCTGTATGCAATGGTATGTACTCGTCCTAATATTTCACAAGCTGTTAGTGATGTTAGTAGGTATATGGCCAATCCTGGCAAAGAACATTGGCAGGTGGTGAAATGGATTCTCAGATACTTGAAGGGTACTTCAAA
>JANQAP020025976.1:0-10577 GCA_026874005.2 Erythroxylum coriaceum | reverse complement strand
TAGCCTCTCCAGGCTATCAGCCTTTTCTTTCTCTCACTAGAAAAAGATTGTGAGCTTTTGTTACAGTAATGTTAGCTGTATTCTAAGTAAGCACTGTAAGAATTTTCTCTTAGATTGTCTAGCTTTCTAACTTGTCTCAAATTTTCTAACGTTATAGCATCTTCGACTGCGACTAATATTTATAGCCTTCGTCTCTAACTGCTTCTTGATTCTTGATAACGGTTTCTTGATTCTTGATAATCGCTTCTAAGTAACCGCTTCTAAGTAACCGTCATTTAGTTGAGTTATGTAACTAACTCTGACTAAATAACTGTCTGACGTGCTAGTGTATCTTCGTGGTATCGTCTATGTCTTCTTTGCTTCTATGTTGCCTTTGCGTCTGCGTCTATATTAACTTTGCATCTGCGTCTGCGTCTGCATTGACTTTGCGTCTGCGTCTGCGTCTGCATCTGCGCACTTAACACACTTGTCAAAGACGTTCTTTTGTTTCTAACATTATTATTAATTGATTCTCATCAAAATTAATCATCGTAAAGTCCTCTTGACTTAACAGGTCTCATACACACTGCATATGCATAATATGACTGATTAAATTATATTGATTGTGAAATGTGAAATGTTGTGATTTATGTGTTATGTGACCAGGTAAGTCATCGAGGATGGTCACTCACTGAGTTTGCAAAAACTCACCCAAAATTTGCAAATATTTTTTAGAGTTCAGAAGAACCCGTAAGACAAACGGGAGTATACCTATTGCATACAAGTGAGAGATAGAGGTCAGAATCAGTTGAAATCTGCATAATTATTTTCAATATTATTATTTTTGTATGAAAGAATATATTCTGAGATTTTTGTAACATGTTTATTGATCAATCTATTTTTGTAATACTTTCCAAATTGGAAAGGGCTGTAAATGAAATTGATTTTTATGCAATTATTATATATGTGAGTGGGAAAGTTTATGATCGAAACAGGCCCGAATTGATTATTGATTTTTCGCAAAAGCGTGCATTGTTTTAAAAAAATTTTATAAAAAGGGGAAGAAGATTTTTGTAATGAGATTCGACTGACTGAATGCTTTAGCATGCCATCCTTGCGGGGCTCAGACTCGGATATCACTCATGATGTCAAGTATGTGTCTTGCGAGAGGGTGGGGTGTTACATATATCCTAAGGCTTAAACCTTTATAAATCGATTTATGTTTCTCTTTTTGTATACCTTTTTTAAATTATTGCTCAAATGTCTTGTTATAATTTATTATTTTACATCATATTTTTATCTTTTGTAAAGTGTTCATTGACATACTAAGTTAGTAAATATTTTGTTTCAAATTTATTAACACTTCATTAACCCCCCTCTTAGTGTCATTAGGGACTAAACAAAAAAATTATTTTTAATTTATAATGATTTATCAAATATATTTTATATTAATAATTTTAAAAATAGTTATTTATGAAAACAATTATTTAAATATCAATTATTTAATTATAGATAATAACATTAGCTATAATAATTAAAATATCTTAATTAATAAATATTGGTTTATAAGTGAAATCCTACATATTTTTACTAACATAATTATTTATTTAAAATTATTCACTTAATTAATTTGTCAAATTAATTTATCTTTAAATTGTATTTAATATTTAATTATTATAAATAATAGAAGATAAATTAAACTGATGTTAACAATCAAACTTATTTTTATTTTTGTTTGAAGAAATATGAAAATAAAAAAAATTAAGGAACAAAAAATTAAAAATTATATCTAAAAAATTGAAAATAAATAATCCTTAAAAATTATTTTTTTAGGAAACGGAGGAACCTACAGCTGATATCCTTTGGATGCGTATTAGGTAAACCTCTGGATTGATGTAATAGCCCGCAAATCACGCCAACTAGATACTTCGCACTAGGCAAGTCTTGTACCATAGGCTCGATCAAGAGAGTCTAAAAAATCAAAATGCTAAACTTAAAATTAGGGGATGACAATTAATTTATAGGATAAAATAAACAAGATAAGGATGAAAAATAAAATCTTAAAAGAACAAAAGGTGATTGATATTTAGTCATAACAATCTAAATTTCATTATATGAATTTATTGGTATTTATAATAATTATAATCTAAATGACTATTAATAGATAATTTTTTAACTTACTGATAAACATGTTAATAAGTTAGTTTTTCAATAAATTCTATTATTAATGCTTTATTTTAATTTAATAGAAATTAATTTATGTTCTTCTTCTTCTTATGTCTTGTATTAACATAATTATATTTAGCATTTTTTTATCCATGACATATAAAAGTTCACACGAAAAATTAATTGTAAACCAATCACCCTCGTAGACTAAAACACCCAATCTAATGAGTGAAAGAGGTTAAAAGTTAGGTGTTTTAATCTATGTGAATGATTAGTTAACAAATTAATTTTCTAAGCGAATGTCTATATGTTATGGATAGAAAAGTTTGTCAAATTTTATATGATTGGACCTAAATAAACTAAGCACATACAAGTCCAAATGAGGTTCCATCCTAAAATTAATTGGTACTAGGAGGATTAACTCATTAGGCTTATATGTATGCTCAAGGTCATATATTCTTTCGATATAGGACAAAGTCCCACTTATATTTCAACACGTCCCTCTCATGCGTAGGCTAATTTACGGCCTAACATGTGACACAGTCTATCGTGACGAGGTGGTGACGAGTAACCCAAAGCAACCTGCTCTGATACCATGTTAAATATTATATGATTGGGCATAAATAAACTGAGCACATACAAGCCTAAATGAGGTTCCATCCTAATATGAAGTACCAGACCGCCAGTTGTCGGTCATTGTCTCTTCTCTAAATCGCCAGGTGAACCTTCGAGGCCTAAATTTTGTATATTTGATCCTTTCAAGTTCTTGTTTCACCTTTTCGTGGAGAATGAACATAGGTTTTCAAAATTTGCAAGTTTTAGTATGTAGTCTTTTAGTTAATATATAATATACCTATTTTCAACAGATTGATGAACTTCTTGCGTAATCATTCACTATGAAGTTGACGGACAAAGAAGGGAGAAAGGAAATTAAGTCTTTTGTGCATTTCTTGTAAGTTAACACTCTTTAAATTGCACTTGAAAATGATGCTTGTGACCTTTAAACTAAAATAAACTATTACAAAATAATAATCTGATTGCAGAAATGAGTTTGTTATTGATATTAAACTTAAACAACCACTTCTTAGATTGTTGTTGAATAGGTTGGAATGCTTTTATTCACAAGTTGTTTCCGATAGTTTTTCGATTTAATGAATTGCTTTGTCCAAATTTGTTTACGAATCTATTTAGCTTGCATGAGAATTAGAACGGTGCTCGTAATGGAGTTCATGAGAAACTAGATCCTCATAATATAGCTAATCAAAAAGGTAAGCACCAGATCTTTGTCAGACAGAAAGTTTACTTCCATTCTAGCTTTTGATAAGGATACTCCTCTACCATTTGCCTCATGAACAATTTTTAGAGTGCTTTGGTTACAAATTCCTTTAGTGTTAATAGCATCTATTTTTTAACTTGTACCTGAAAAATCCTTATCTCTAATCAGAGTTCTTGCTTTTCGATTTGCGTGAGAAAGGTGAACCAAATGGAAAACTAGAAAATAGTCTGATAGCTGAAACTCATGTTGCATTTTTAGTTAAAGGTGTGATTTTGTTGTTTTAGAACACAAAGACTACTATTCTGCTGAACAACATCTTGAAACTCATGTTGGATCCTCATATTCTTGTTTTGCAAGTCAAGTTTGGGTAAAGTGGGAGCAGAAACGGCTGTCCACTCACCTCAACCTAACAGGTAATTTTACTTTGCTAAAAATATGAGATTTAATGAAACTAAATCTGAGTTAAATTAGTTTCAATAAATGAAGTCTAATAGTAGTTGAGATAAATATGGATTTGTTGCAGTCTTTACTGTGTTTCTCATATTTGGTTTCATTAAATGAAGTATGATGGTAGTTAAAACAGTCTTTACTGTGTCAATCGAAGTATATTGTAGGTGTCATTATCTATTGTAGAAAGTTGCATTAATTTCTTAGAGGTTGTAGTTACTCTTTGTATTTATTGCATTTAACTCCATTTATAACTCCATTTATTACTCATAACTGCCCCACCATCTCTTTTCACCTTTAAAATGGAAAAGCTCAACACAATCTTACATTACAACATAATTGCAGGCAAAACTCTCCCTATATTTCACTAATACGCAGAGTGAAAAACATTACAACAGTTCGTCAATCGGATTCCGACGAGTGATGTCTTCTTTAGTAAGTTGATTCTCCCTCTTCTTCCCTGAATACTTGTTAGCTACCATTGTTAGTTACTCTCCTTCATCATTGTTAGTTGTTCCCTATCAACAGTTTTCATTAGGTTGTGTGGCTTATGTTATTTGGTAGGCTGTAGAAATAGAATGAATGAAGATGAACGGATTGAGCAGAGATTTGTGATTCTGATAGTGGCTATAGGAGATCGAAATAAGAAATAAAAAGCAAAGAAGAAAAAAGTGCTTATGTGTTGAGTTTTAATAGTTTTATAATGTCTGTTATCATAACCATTATATTTTAATAGTTTTGATATTCCTATTTATATAGAGATTAGTCTTCCAAATATTCATATTGTTAAACAAAACGCATGAATATTTTGTTTTATTTAACAAACATTCATGTTTCTGAAATGTTGTATCAAACTTCTCTATAAATTTCTTATTCATAGTAAATATGTAATCTTAAAAGGACATATTCGTACATTTTTTTTTATTTGACGGACACTCATGTTTAAGATAGTTTTCTCTAGATTTTTTATTCTCCTCCGAATCTTGTTAAGATGGTTTCGTCATTCATTAAAACTTGGTCATTTAATATTTACAAATTTATATTTATCTTTTTCTAATATTATTTAATTATTTAATAGCTCTTTTGTTACCAAAATAAAGTAGTATTTTCTTAAAATATTATATATAAACAAACAGTAATTTATGAGAAAAATATTTAATAAATTTTTTATTCATAGTAAATATGCAATCCTAAAAGGATACATTCGCACGAATATTTTTTTATTTGAAGCACACTCATATTTTTGAAATACCGTCTCAAACTTGTCAAATTTAGTGAACAGAAAAGTACCATTATTTTTTATAATAAACTTGTTAATTTAGAACTCTCTCCTATCATTCCACCGAAGCCTAACTTGCAATCAGTTTGTTTTATCCCTAGCGCTCTCTTTTCTCTCTCGTTTATTTTCATGTTTAATATGATTTTCTCTAGATTTTTTGTTCTTCTCTAAATTTTGTTAAGACGGTTTCGTAATAATGGATTAAAGCTTGATTATTTAATATTTACAATTTTATATTTATCTTTTTATAATATTATTTAATTATTTAATAGTTCTTTTGTTACCAAATGAAGTAGTATTTTCTTAAATTATTATATATAAACAAACAATAATTTAATAGAAAAATATTTTTATAATATAATATTTTCAATAAAAATATATTACAATAAAATTTTATATAATTTTTGAATAATATTCACAAATTAATTCAATTACTCATTTCAAATTAAGAGACCAAATAATTTTAAAGTAAGTAATTAATAAAATATATCGATGATAAAAAGTATTTATATATTTATTTTGTTGGAATAGTTTAATTGCAACCAATTTAAGTAACTAACTAGTGAAACCAATTGCAAATTGATTAACTAGTATATCCTCTTCTCTCATCTTGTATGATTAGATGGTATCATCCTAAAAAAGAAATAAAGGAGAAAGTCAAGGGGGAATGATATAGGTAGGGTTCATTGGCCAAAAGAAACACTTCTTATCTTTTGTGACATTTGTAACCAATATATTCAAAGGAGTAAGGGAAAACGTGGTGGAGTTATTTGTCAAAGGATACCATGGAAGAAGGTGGAGGAAGAGTTTCACAAAGCGACCAACTTACAATGAAATAAAACTGAACTTAAAAATAAGTTTGGTTGGTGAGAAATAGATGGAGTCATTGGAAATAGTTGAAAGAGAAAGAGATGGGATTAGGATAGGACTATAACAAAGGAACAATTGTTGCTAGTGAGGAGTGGTGGACTTTGAAGATTAAGGTTAGCCCATTTTAAGTTATTTTCCTTTACTTTAATGCTAAATAGTTAGTTAAATATAAGTTAATTATTTTTTTATTGGAGAACAATAATTTTAAAACATTTAAAGAGGAAGGACTTGAACTTGAGCTTGAATGTAAGTTGGATAAACTTTTTGAATGTTTGGCCCGAGGAAAGATTGCATTTTTTCCTGTGTCTGACCCTCCACAAGAACAATAAGAAGTTGAGGAAGTATATGTTCTTTCTCCACCTGATAGTCATAATGCTCATATTAATTGTCAGGTTATCATGATCATGAGAATATAGATGAGACTAGTAGTCCAAACAATTATCATGTGAATGGTGATTGAGAAGAGGTGTGGAGAGAAACTACCTCGACCCCTACATCTACTCTTGTTGCTACCTCTCAAGCTTCACTTGATGAAGGGAGTGAGAGAAGAAGATGCAAAAGGGTTTTGGAGAATGATAGTTCACAAAGCAACAAGAGTGTAAGAACTGATTCCACTAAAAGGGTAGGAAGATCTGCAACAATGTATGAGAGGCTTGATGGTATGATGCAATTGATTCAAGAGAGACAGAGTGCAACAATGGAGATGAATACTTCTATTACGAAAATTTTGAACACGATAAAATATTGGTGCATCACAAAGTACTGGTGCGGTGCATCACATCATAACGTTACGAATGTTTTGAAAAAATTATGTACTTTGCTTGGTTTAGAGACTGGTACTCCTGAATTTTACTTCGCTTGCATGTTGATTGAAGATCCACAAAGAAGGACCATTTTTTTCGATTTACTAGATGATACAAAGAGAGTTGAATACATAAAGTTTATGTATGAGTATGACAAACATAAAAAAAAGTTTCTATCTATGCATTACTATGTTTAGTTTATTATTTTTATTATTTTTGCACTTATGTTGACATGGTATATTTTAAGACATTATGAACTTGGTTAACTTATTTTATTATACTATGTTATCTTGTTGGTAATCTATAATTTTATTACATGTTATATTATTTATTTCTTTATATTTAGACACATAAGTGTCTTGTTTATTTAGAATATAATTATAATTGTTGATTTGTAGGTATGGATGATAATGTTATGCAAATTATGCAAATTAAGCAAATTTTGGACAATGAGAATGAGTTTTGGGATTCGGTGACTTGTGTAGCGAGTTATATGGGTGTGTATTTTTTAACCTCATATGCAAGGAACCATGCATGACTTCCTATCAAACAAGAGAATTATGAATGAATGAATTATTGAATGGTTATGAAAAACAATGTTTTAACGCATTTAGGATTAATCAAAATACATTTCGTCTATTATGTATAGTTTTGGAAAACAATTATGGTTTGAGAAATTGGGATAGAATGTCTATTTTGAAGAAAGTCGGTTTATTCGTGTATGTCTTAAGTAAAGTTTTCCCTAATAGAGATACCCACAAGTGTTTTTAGCATTTATGTGAAATTGTGAATAGAGTTTTTAAAGAAGTTTTAAGTGTCATGGATGGATTTTTTAAGGGATATACTCATACCAAAAGATCCCAAATTCAAGGAGACTCCACAACAAACTGCCAATTGATGCTAGATATATGTCACATTTTAAGATAATTGAATATGCTCCTCCTTAATTATATTTTTCATTGAAAAATGTTGTTTTATCATCTTATGATCATTGTTTTATATTAGGATTGCATTGGAGCTATTGATGGTACACATATAGGAATAATTGTTGCAGAGGAAGATCAAATGAGATATAGAGGACAGAAAGGAATAACGACTACAAATGTATTGTCAACATGTGACTTTGACTTACTATTTATGTATGTTTTAACAGGTTGGGAGGGATCAATACACGATTCTCGTATTTTCCTTAATATAATCTGTAATTCGAGACTTAAATTTTCAAAACCACCAATAGGTAATTTTAATATTTATAGGATTTACTATTCATGATTTAGAGTTTTTATGATATCATCTATACTAATTATATTTCCTCTATGGACACCTAGGTAAATATTACTTAGTTGATAAAGGCTATCAGGAAAGAGAAGGATATTTGACACCTTACCCAAAGACAAGGTATCATCAATCGGAGTTTCGTGATGCAAATTTAAGAGGATCTTGAGAAGTTTTTAATTAAGCTCATTCATCATTAAGAAGTGGTATTGAGAGGACTTTTGGTATTCTTAAAGCTCGATGGAAGATATTGGAGAAAATGCCTGAGTATTGTGCAGCTTTTGTGTTGCATACTATAATAGAAGAAGTACAATTGGCAACCTGACTTTTAACATCATTGATCAAGATTCTAAATTTATACCTCTAGATGTATTTCAGGATGTTGAAGTTAACTCTATGCAAGAAGGCGTTAAAGAACAGAGAATTCAGGAGATGACAACTATTTGTGATAATATTGCTTCTAGTTTAATAACAGTTAGACGTCATTCTTAAATTATTATAAACCTTTGCTTTAAATGACGATGTTCATTTCTTTTGCCCTATTTGAATTGTGTTGTTAAACTTCATTTAGATTGTTATATTTTATGTTTGGATATATCATCATCATCATCATTATGATTATGATTATTATTACTAGTACTAGTACTACTACTACTACTATTATTACTATTACTGCTACTACTATTATTTTATGTTTTATGTTTTTTATTAAAGTTATAAACTTAATTTTTGTAAAATTAAATATCTAAAATATAAATTCTTATAAGAATATTCAACTAAATACTAAGATATATAATATTTATGCCCTTATAATTTTTTAAAAAAATGATGTTCTCATAAGTTATTTTACACATCAACAGCTAATACTAAATAGCTTATTTTAGAAAACACCTTTAATAAATGGCTGATGTTATCTGTTGGTCAAATCAGCTAATATAATCAGCTATCAGCTAATCGCTAATAGAATTAGTTAACAGTTAATGCAATCTGTTGTTTGTCAAACAAAGCCAAGTTCTTGCGCAAGTCTTTTCATTTCTCACCTTAAATACGATAGTGCATCAAACACCACAAACATCCTAATCGTCTCAACATATTCCCTCATTACTTTTGATGGCTACCCTATTTATGTTCTTCTTCTTATAATCTTAGGAAGTCAAATATCAGCAGATATTTCGTTTTAATTTTCTCCAATATTAATCCTATGTAATTATTTAGTTGGAGTCGCCTAAAGTATATAAATAAATAAGTATACATAACATTGAGTATATACAAAGCCTTTCGTCATTTCTTCTTCTTTGTTCTTTATTTCGGCATCTAAAATTCGACTGATAGGATAATCTTCAAAATCACATTTATGGTCACGTCCACGAACTACCTTTTCAAGTTAGTGCCTAGGTTTTAAATTTTTTCACAAGTAAAATACGAACAAAGGCAATTTCTAGTTCCCCTACGCCAGGGAATGCTTGTGGGGTGTGTCACGATGAAACAAATGAATGGAAGGTCGCTTTGCGATGGATGCTCTTTACCCTCCGACAAATAAATAATTATTGACTCCTCTTTTCGAACAACACACACAAAGAGACTCGGCAGCTGTATCTTAATTTTTGGTTTAATTCTTTTTCTGATGATCGGCTCAACCTTTAATCAAAATGATATACCTTAGTTATATTTCATCTCTTTAACAAATTTAATAACAAGTATAGCAACCCTATTAAAAAAGAAGATTCCATTGAAACAATTCATTTTTTAAATAACTTTATTTTAATCTTTTATTATTATTTATTAACAAACTATTAATAAAATTATTTATTTTAAAAAAATATATTTTAAATATATTTTAATTATTAAATCAAATTTTATTTAAATTTTATATATTTTGAAAATATTTTAAATTTGATTATTAATAATTATTAAACTGAAATTATTTAATTTAATTAAGAAAATTAAATAAAATTATTAAGTAAATTTAACAATGTTTTGTTTTGATTTAATGTTATTTTGTATGCTACATTCCTCTATAAATTCGTTTAACCTCATCGCAACAAAGCAATGAAAAGAATTCACAGTTTATATATTCAATAATGATGTCAGAGCCTACAAGCTAATTTTATGCTACTACACACTTATCTTGCATCAAAACAAATTACTCACATTCATCCTCAACACTAAATCAAAAACATCCGATTACTGGCAACAACTTGCACACGCAGTGGTAGAACACGACACATTACCTTTCAACCACATTATCAATCTAACTATACAATTAGATGCATCAAACTATCTTATTTGGCAAAAACAAAATTAAGCGATCCTTACCATAATCGATCTCTTCGGTTATGCTGATGGAACAACTCCCACAATAGTTATATTGGACGATATACTCTGTCTCCAAAATTTGTCAAATGTGATTTATTGCTTCCTTACAGCTTCCCTCGCCACCTTCACTGCCCAACTTGCACTTGGTCACCAAACAACACATGAT
>JANQAP020025925.1:0-10579 GCA_026874005.2 Erythroxylum coriaceum | reverse complement strand
GTAATTAATTAATTAATTACAATATAATTAATTAAAATATTATTAATAATTAATTAACTACAATATAATTAATTAAACTATAATTCATTCATTAATTAAAATATTTTAAGTAATTAATTAATTAATTAAGATATAATTAATTACAATATAATTAAGTAAAATATTATAATTGGCTACAATATATTTAATTAAATTAATTACAATATTTTAATTAATCAACATATTATAATTAATTAATTAAAATATAATAAATTTTTATTTCTCAATATTTTTTACAAACTAACTACTGTCAATGGTAATGGTAGTCATTCCTTCCTCTTAACCAACCATTATAATTATAATGATAATATCTATTCTCATTCCTCACTATATTCATTCCCATTCCTATTACCATTCTCCCATGCGAACCAACCGCCCTTTATAGAAATAAAGCAAAAGGGACCCTATGTTTTACATCAATCAACAAATTTAACCTTAAGGTTTCAGAGTGTACAAATAAAACCTTAAAATTTAGAAAAAACATTTAAATATAACCCCAAAATAATGAAAAAGTTGACAGTTATATGAGGTTGTTAGTTTTCTACCAGGGTATGTTTTTTATTTTTTATTTTTTTTGCAGCCTCACCCTACCACGTTAGCAGTGGGATACATATAAGAAATTTACCATTAAAACCCTCAAGTTCTCTGTTTCTGACCTTCCTATGCTCTTTTGTTGATACACCCAAAAGGGTGTTCTTCTTTCTTGTGGAAACATTCTCTCTCTATCACTCTCACCCAGTCCCCTCCCTTTGTTGACCGGCTTATCACCAACCAAATTCACCATCTCCACATCCTCTGCAATGATCTGGCATTAAGTTCATATAAGCCAAAGTAGTACAGTTACTTATATTGGTAACAAAGTCAACTTGCTTAGAATTTAGTCCCCATAAAACAATATCCACCTACTCTTGGGACCTTCATAAAACTTCATGTCCCTAAAAACGTATAATGTATTCGTCTCCATCTAATTATCTTTAAGTTTTTTGTAAGTTCTTAAGCTGTAATTGAAACAACTATGTTGATTGTAACACTTAATGGAAACTTAGTAACTAAACTGCACTACACTGTCTCTGTCCCCACTCTTTCTTTAATGTTTTTGTATTTATTTGTATCAACATGGTCTGTCCTGTTAGCTTTAAGATCGTTCAACTTATTATCCTTTTGTCTAATTCAACTTATGGTATAAATGCTTCACTTATGACTCCTAGAAGCAAAAATATCTTTTTTTATCCTTTTTCTCCTTAACTTTTTTGTTCTTTTCACTAAATGGCTATGGCTACTTCTTCACGAATCGAAGCCCCTTTGAGTTATCTCGTGGATGCTAGTTTTGACCTCGATGAGGCTCTAAGTTTATCGACGAACTTCTATTACCAAGTTAGAGTATCAAATTCCTCGGTTGCCTACAAGCCCACTATCGCTACCACAGGTGATTTGATAGCTCCTTTATGCTTAGCTTAAAGTTTTAAAATTAATTGAAGTTGTTATACCATAAGTATACGACTCATATAAAATAGTATAACAAGGTATCATTTCCTTAAAGATCGGTTAGTCATCTTGCAATTCAAATTGATTTTTGTTTGAGTAAAACAAATAACGAGAGATTGAAATTGCAAAAATTCACAATTTAAAGACTTGCAAACATACTTCAAAATTTCACAAAAATAAGAAAAATGTTTTGGTTTAGAGAATCAAATTATAAAGGTTAGGGTCATTCTCTCCATACAATGTAATCCCTCACTTTGGTATTGTAATCATGCTTATTCCTAGGCATTCTAATATATTGGGCCTTTTTCTCTCAATAATAGAATCAATGAAGTCTGAAATAACAATTAAAGTTCAATATTAGATCTCTTAACCTACACACTTTACTTAATCGTTAAGTGGATATGAAGTAACCTAATAGGCATCCATCAAAACATCCAAAATCTCTCTCTAAATGCCATGTTAGCTTTATGTGTGAAATGTCCTCAAAACTGCCCACTCTCATGATACATCCAAACTGATTTCCTAACTCCATTTCTTAATGCAAGTAAGGCAATAAAGTTCACACCTTATAAGCATTAAAACGTACCATACATTAAATCAAAGTGAGTTCTTACATGGTTATGGTAAGAACAACCATAAAATCTACTTATAAATCCATTATAATCATCAATAACATCATCTAAACAAGTCCACACATCTTTTCCATACAATAACTAAATAAAAAAATTGAGTGAAGACATAATTGAAGGCTTACGAGTTGAAGAAGAAAGTTGGAACTTGGTGTGTCAGCTTTGAGATCTCTTAAAATCATTTGATTCTCTTTGAAAATTCACCCACAAATGTGTCTATCTTCCTCCTTTTAGTGTTCTGCATGACACTCTTCCTTTTCTATGATTTAAAATGGGGTTTTTATACCCCCTTGAGTGCTTAAACTGACTTAGGATGTAAGTGGAGCAAGCTAGAATTGCCAGCTAGAAAATTAGAAAATTCCAGTTTCTACCTGGGTCACGATCAAGACTTATATTTTCTTCTTTTGTTTCTCCTTTTATACCTAAAGCAAGTCCATATGCAAGTAAGTTGATAATCAATGCAAATAAGGTCCAAATCCTGCCTAAACATTGACATATAACCACGCAAAATGTATGCACATCAAAACAGAGCAAAAGCATGCAAAACCTAAGCTTAAAAACTTTCATTTATAACCTAACATGCAATTTATCATATATAATCACATACACATGCAAGTTATATGAAAATAACACAAAACCTACGATAAACATCCTAGTGTGTATACTAAACTTACACATTATCACATAAAATGACTTAGACAATCCTATAACCAATATCGCTTATCAACTCCCCCAAACTTACACTTTTGCTTGTCCTCAAGCAAAATCAAATACAAAAAATCACAATGCACATAAATTCACACAAGCATGCTCACAGCAACATAAAAATTAATTGTTTAATGGCCTCAACATTATGGAATTAACTTGATCTTAAATAATAATTATTCATCAATTTCTAATATATCAACCAATTCCATCATGTTTAAGAACTTTAACCTAAACATACATATCAATCAAGATATAAACAACTTATTCTTACACCTATGAGACTTACAGACATGTGTTTACTATTATTAATCAATTAAAAAGGTTAACTATCACCAATTATCCTCCCATAAAAATTATTGTTATTTTTACAAAATCAATAAGTCTTTATTCACACATGTCACTTTTTCAATTTTTTAATGCTAACCTAGTCTTTTGATATGAAGGCAAACAATTTATGGTGAATGTCCCTCAGTTACTCAACTAGGTTACGGTTTTTATTTAGCTTGGTTAGAGAGTCATTTTAGCCTTTTGACGTGAAAACAAACATTTGTGGTGAATGTCCTTAGTTACTCAACTATATCACTACTCACAACTCGTTACTAGCTCTATTGTTAACCCTACGGGTCAGCAAAATAGTTATTTATTCAAAACACACACTTTTATTTTTATATTTTTCACATTTTAACCTACGTCATTTCTTTACAGACAAGTATCTACATGAAAGGTAACTAGGATTATTTGCCTATTTAAATGACTTTTAATGATAAACACATGAAAGTAAGTGACATAAAATGTAAGAATAGGTGCCATATCCTAATTAACATACATATTTATATTAAAGGCACTTAATACATAATTTCTTAAGCTAATATATTTTCACAAGTTAAACAATTTTGTTCAAAAGTAACTTAATTCTCATTAAAATTTCAGCCATTACCCATTCATATAGTGAAGCATATGCAAAGCAAATGAGAAAAAAAGAAAAATCGTGTAAAAAAATGCACATTACACAAATAAGGGGAGTTATATTTACAAGCAACATGCAGTGAGTCATATATACAAGCAACATGCAGTGCAAATGCAATTGCAATTGCAATTGCATACCACTCCCCCACACGTGAATGATACATTGCCCTCAATGTGTGAAAGTGATATGTAATGGGACATCTAAACATATAAGTCAAATAACAAACACAAATAAAATAAATAAAAAGTAAAGGCAGGAGAATGCTTATGGAGATTTTGGCAGTGAAGGAGTCGGCGACAACATGTGTATCCCTTAAAGTTTGAAAATTTTGAGTAGTCTCTTGGTCTGATAATGTTGTTAGTGCTCCATCTTCTCCAATCGTGCCTTAATCTCTCTTTTATGAAACAAGAAAAGAAAAACTTGAAAAATGTTAATTAAGAAAAACATATAAACATAAAGAGAACAAATGTATATACAAACTAATGTAGTTTTAAACTCACTAGTGGGACTTCTTCATCATGCTCAGATTACTTGAGAGGGGAGAGGGAAAATACTTCCCAATCCTAAGGCAAATGTCCTTTGAAATAAGGTTTACATCGGTGGCTATTGATCTTGAATGTCTCACATTTGTCATTGGTCAACTCCAATGCACCATGTGAGAAAACTTTAGTGACTTGAAACAGGTAACTCCATCTTGATTTCAACTTACTAGGAAATAATCGAAGGCAAGAGCTAAACAATAAAACCATATCTCCAACCTCGAACTCCTTCTTTTTCAGATGAGCATCATGCCATTTCTTGGATCATTCCTTATATAGTTTGGAATTCTCATAGGCATGCAATATTAGCTCCTCTAATTCATTCAGTTGCAGCAATCTTCTCTTACTGATTGCTTTTAAGTTAAAGTTCAACACTTTAATTGCTAGTATGCCTTGTGCTGTAACTCTACTAGCAAAGCCTTGACACAAACTAATCAGTAGGCTGTGGTGCCAATGGTTGTCTTAAAGGTTATCCAGTAGAACTAAACTACTTCATCTAGCTTGGTTGCCCATTCTTTTCTCAAACTATTGACAGTCTTCTCCAAGATCTTTTTCAGCTCTCTATTCACCACTTCTACTTGCCCACTTGTTTTGGGATGGTAAGGCATTGCAACTTGGTGTTGCACCCTATATCTTTTCAACAGAGCCTTAGCACTCTGAACCTATTAAATATTCGTTTGATAAATATTTGAAATACTTGGCCATTATTTGTTGGAGTTTCCATAACCTCTGCCCATTTTGATACATAGTCAACACCTACTAACATATATGTATTTTCAAATGAGGATAAAAACGGACCTATAAAGTTTACCCCCAAACATCAAAGATTTCAACTTCCAGGATTGTCGATAATGGCATCTCAGCTCTTTTTGAAATATTCTAGTCTTTTTGGCATTTGTCATAATTTTTCATAAAGTCCTTTGCATCCTTGAACAACATTGGCCAAACGATCCACACTCTAATAGTCTTATGGCTATCTTTTTGGCCCGTAATGTCCTGCATACAAAGAACTATAATAGTGAGTTAAAACAACATGAAATTCATTATCTAGAACACATCACCTAATTAATCATTAGCACAATTTTTGTACAAAATTGGTTCCTCACACATATATTATGCAAAATCATATAAGAATCTCTTTCTTTGCTAGCAAGAAAAATAGAGTAGAAGGATACCACCTACAATTTAGTTTGCAATTATGGAATGCTTGATTCATTTACTGAGAACGTCTCATCGAGGAATTTTTCATTGATTTTTGCTTATAGGTGCAACTCCCCTCCTTCTAACCTTGACAGGTGATCAACTACCATATTTTTTGCTCCTTTTCTATCCTTGATCTCAAAATCAAATTCTTATAGGAGTAGGATCCACTGAATTATCGATGCTTCACGTCCTTCTTGGAGAAAAGATACTTTAATGCTGCTTGATCTATAAACATGACAACCTTCAAACCCAGTAAGTAAGAATGAAGCTTCTCATATGCAAAAACTACAACTAACAGTTCTTTCTTTGTGGTTGTATAGTTAAGTTGTGGTCCTGTTAAAGTCCTAATGGTATAGTAGATGCATGTAACTTTTTGTCCTTACATTGCCCCAATACACATCCAATTAAGTAGTCACTGGATTCACACATCAATTCAGTGGTAAACTCTAGTTTGGCAATTGTAAAATAGGTGTTAATGTCAATGCTCCCCATTAACTTTTCAAAAGCAAGTAAACATTCATTATAAAAAAAGGTAAATCTTTTACTAATAAATGAGTAAGGGGTTTAGCAATCAATGAAAAATCCTTTATAAATTTTTGATAAAATCTGATATGCCCTAAAAATGCTCTAACTCCTCGAACATTGCTTAGCGGTGTAAGCTTATCAATGTCTTTAGTCTTTGCTTTATCCACTTCAATACCATTACAGGATGTCTTATGTCCCAACACTACTCCTTCCAAAACCATGAAGTGACATTTCCCCTAGTTTAAGATTAAATGCAACTCTTCACACTGTTGGAGAACTTTGTTTAAATTTGTTAAACACTACTCAAAAGAATGTACAAATACTAAAAAATAATCCATAATTACTTCCAGAAAGTCCTCAATCATGTCTACAAAATTGCCATTATAATGAAATATAGTTGGTGCATTACAAAGTTCAAATGGCATCCATCGGTACGTAAAAGTGCCATATGGGAATCTAAAAGTTGTCTTCTCCTGATCATTTAGACATACAACCACTTGGTTGTAGCCAGAATACCCATCCAAAAAGCAATAAAATGCATGTCCAACAACTCTCTCTATCATGTGATTTAGAAAAGATAATGAAAAATGATCTTTCTTTTTTATCGAGTTGAGCTTCCTGTAATCTATGCAAACCTACCACCCGATAATTGTTTAGATTGATATTAGCTCACTTTTTTTATTTTCCACCATTATTGTCCCACCTTCTTTAGGTATGCACTGTACTGGACTCACCACTCGTTGTTTGATATTGGGTATATAACTCCTGCATCTAGAAGCTTGATAATCTCCTTTTTGACAACTTCCTGCATGTTCGAATTTAATCGCTGTTGCCTATCCCTTACTATCTTACATTTATCTTATTTATTCTATGCATAACAATGTTAGGACTTATGCCTTGGATGTTTGATATTTGCCACCCTATAGCTCTCATTCTTCTCTTTATAATCTCAACCACTTTCTTTTCCAATTCCTCATACAATTCATTTGAAATAATTATCAGTAATGTTTGATCCTTACCCATAAATGTGTACCTTAAATGTGTCGGTAGTGGTTTAAGCTCAATGGTTGGTGGTTTCTCACAAGAAGGTATGGTTAGTAACTTTATTCTCTCTAAGGATTTCTAGTTTTGATTGTCATCTAACTCACCTTCTTCTACACTTATTTCATTGTCATCTACTTCACTTTTCTGTTCAATCATTGCTCTCTGTTGTTTCTCCACATAATCATCCACCACATCAACTTTTGTACAAATTTTTCACTCAACCTTGCTTTTCAATATCCTAATCATGTTGAATTCGACCATTTCATCTCCAGTATGCAGAATTAAGATCTCATCATTAATATCAATGAGTGCCTACCTAGTGTTGATGAATGGACATCCCATAATGAATGGACATCCCATAATGAATGGACATTACCTGTCTGCTTGTTTATTGAATTAAGTGGCAAGTTTTACAAATTCTTAACCTCAACAAATTGTAAGTGCACAGGTTGTGAATGTAGTATAATAGATGTGTTGATTGCAAAACCAATTCACTAGTTTTACTCTCAAAACCGCAAGTATACGGGGTGTAACTTGTAGTAAAAAATAGATAGTGATCCCTTAGAGATTGTGTTTAGACGCTACTTAATTCAGGTTGCTTTGTTTGAGAACTAATTTTAATAGATATAAACTAAAAAATTAAACTAAATTAAACAACTAACAATGAACAAATGATAAAACAAAAGTGTAAAAACTTAGAATTCAAGATTTAACAATTAGAGATCATTTTTCCCTATCTTATCTCCCTCCTACCTTGTTAATTGAATTGTGCCTCACCTAAGATGTCCTAATATATTAACTATCCTCTCTTAAGGTGTAATTAATTGTCCCTAGCCAAATTAAATGAAAATGATTAAGCAATCTCTCAATCTACAGAATCAGTCCACCAATTCAACTAGTTATGAAGTTATCCTATAGGTAATCAACTAATTAGCCAAGATCTCTCTCTAACTAATCAATTAACTAGATGAATGTAGGTCTATAGAGTGCCAATTCTCATTGTATAGCCCTACACAATTTACCCAACTCAATTTCTCAATATATTCCAAGGTATAAGCTCAACTTTCATCAAAAGCATCATTCAATTCAACAAAGTAGGAGTTCAATAGGTAGTTCAAAAGTAATCTTTACAAATAACTAAGCCACTCATAATTTCATTAACATCCCCAAAAACTAGAAAATCCATAATAAAGATGCTAGAAGAGAAAAATGAAATAAGAACTAGATGAAGCAAGTTTCTCCTCTTCTTTGCCCAAATCTGGAAAATCTAGATTTGATGTGCTCTTTGCCTAATTTGGAATGGAAATCTTGATTCTCTACCTCTTTCTAGGCTTTAAATCTATTTTTTAGCTCGAGGTGGCAAGTTCTCACAACACCCCTAGGCCCTAGGGATTTGTACCCTTATATAGTCGTAAGAACCTAAAAATAAGTGAAACTCGTGTGTCTCTTTAGGTTAGAGATTCTTGTCTTACAACTCCTCCACTTCTCTTCTCCTCTCTTGGTCCCTAGCTCAAATCACAAAGGTGACCACCCTCCATTCCTACATCAAAATGATCAATTTTTACCCTAAATCAACATCAAACATAAAAGAACAACCATGAAGATCAAATTAAACAAAAACATACAAAATAAGTCCTAAAACACAACAATAATAACCTATTATGCAATAAACACATGCCAAATACTTAGAAAAACGCACACTAATGCACAACTATGAACATCCCCACACTTAAATCTTTACTTGTCCTCAAGCAAAATTAAACACAACCAATCAATTCCATCACTTCATTTTCATAAAGATAAAAACATACAATCCTTCAAAGTTTGGCCAACTCAAATGTCAAGCTACTACATATATCATAATTACTTTTCATTAGTGTACATATGCAAACTCAACTTATGGCACCGTCAATCAAAGATAAGTATAAATGCAAAATGAATCTTCCTCATGGTTTCACTCATTTCTCTCAAGCGTTTGATGGTTAGTGTTTCACTCAAGCTCCCTATAGGAAACTACACTACCATAGGCTTGCTAATACACTAATTCTGCTCTACAATGATTACATGCATAAATAGATCAAAAGGACTTGCTTCAGGTTGTAATGTGGTAAGGGTTAAGGTGGGTCAAATGAGGTAAAAGGTTTAACACAAGCATTCATAAAGTAATAAGTGAACAAAGGGATAACAAAACATATTTATGAGATACATAATTGTAAATGTACTACTTCTCCGCACTTATTTATGCTACTGAAATGTTCTTCCTTTTTCTTTTCTTTTCTTTTTTTCAAAAATAAAAGAAACAATGAACAAAATAGCAACTAAATGCAATGTGATCCAAGAGTAGAAGTATCACTCAACTTATCTCAGAAAAAAATGTAGCTAAAATCCCAAACTAATGCATCACTTAATACTCTACTAAGCTTGTGAATGGGTAGGCTAATAAAGTTTCAGGTTTTAAAATATGGGGTGTTTTTAAGAAAGAAAAGGGTTAAGACTCAACATGGGTAGCAAGGGATAATAAAAGGTAGGTCATTTAAGCCAAATGTTAATATAAAAAGGGCCTTAATTGTAACATCCCATCACCGATGGGAAGGGTAAATAGTAATTTGGAATAGTTTATGAGTGCTTAGAATTGTCTTGTCATGTTCATGCATACACATACAAGTGAATATTGAATTTTGCACATGTAAATGACTGTACATGCATTCATGACATTTCCCGGTATATTTGTTAATAAATGTAATTGATATAAAAAAATGATTGTGTGTATGAAAAATTGTGTTGGAGAGGGTCATTTTGGTTTTCCGATTTTTGGAAAATTTTAGAAATTGTTTTCTGAAAATTCGGGGTAATTTTTGGACTAGAAAAAATGCCAAGTGGCGGAATAATGGTTTACCAGTAGTAAAAAAAATTTACTGTCCAATGGCATTGAAAATTTAGATACATGAATTTAGGAATTATTGATTTGAGTCATTGGAAATTTGGAGAAAAATTGGAGTAGAAATTGAATTATTTTTGGAAAGGAAATAAAAGAGGGCCTAAGCATGTGACATGTGGCAAGTGACACTTGTCACTTGCCTAACATGCCACCATGTATGTTTGTTTAATAAAAACCCACCCATCTTTTGGTCATTCTCGATGCTTCTTCTTGTCTAAGGTGATTGGTGATTTTGTGAGATTTTCCTCCACCACTTTCGTAATCTACTTACTTCCTTGCTCCTTTTGAAATTTTGACCATCCTTCTCACTCTCTTTCTCTTTGCTTGCTCTTCTTTGTTCATTAAAAATCCAAACCTAAGCCTTGAAGGTTGATGATCGTGTATGGTTTGGGAGGTAGAGAATTTGTGGTATTTTTGAAGAGTTGAAGAAGTGGAAGCTTAAGTAGGTAAGAATTGTGTTTTATATCATGAATTGTTAGTTAAAAGAATTAATTGTGATGTT
>JANQAP020025917.1:0-10580 GCA_026874005.2 Erythroxylum coriaceum | reverse complement strand
GTCTTTTAATGATAGCATGTAACCTATTAGCATTCATTGGATTAAAGAAGAAAGAGGTACATTTGATGGACCATCTTGCTTTTTTCATCATCAAAAATCGAAATTGGAATGTCACATTTAGGTTAATAGTCTTTTCATATAGCCATCTTAAAGATAAATGAGACTAGTCCCATTTATTAGCTTCTTTATGATTGATTAAAAAAAGAAGTGATGCATTTAATGCAAATTTCTTCTTTCTTTTGAGATTAACCAAAATTGAGAGGGTGTAAGAAAGGGTTCTTACATTGTTTTGACTCTCTCTCTCTCATATCTTGCATGGTGAGCCGAAAATTGCATGAGAGTGTCTTATTTTTTGGCTACTTTCTTATAAGAAAAGTCTCCTCCAAAGTTTTCTTCTCCTTTCCCACTAAAGGATCTTGTTAACCAAGTTGTCCAAGAAGAACAAATGGTAGATCGGATTGGTTGAGGATACAATATCAAGAAGAGAATACCTAGGAGAGGACGCATTGCCAAGGATAGGATAGCACAGTGAGGAGTTAAAGCTATAATGAAGGAGTTGGTAATATTTTCCATCTTTTGATTATACAAATGTTTTTCCTTATACTGTATCATGTGTGGCTATGCATATTGATTTGGATATATTGCTTCTGCTGAAATTTTAATTTCTAAACAGTTTTGAAATCTACCGTTTCATCCAAATCGATGCATGTTTTATTTTTTGATCTAACAATTATGATCGCATGATCGCTAGACACTTTTGATGGGCAAAATAGCCCATTGAAACAGTTGTTAGGCACCATTGGTGGGCAAAACAGCCCGTTGGCACCTTTGCTCGGCACCTTTCATAGGAAAGACAGCACATTGGCACATCTTTGGTGGGCAGCACAGCCCATTGGCACGGTCGCTAGGCATCTTCGTGGCAAAACAGTCCATTGGGCACCTTCAGTGGGAAAAACAACCCGTTAGAACACCTTTGGTAAGCAAAATAGCCCATTGGCACACCTTCAGTAGGAAAAAAGCACGCTGGCATGGTCGCTAGGCATCGTCGATGGGAAAAATAACCCGTTGGCATGTTCTCTGAGCACTTTTGGTGGGAAAAATAAACCGTTGGCATACCTTCAGTGGGGAAAACACCACAGTCGCACGATCTCTAGACACCTTCGATGCGTAAAATGGCCCGTCAAAACAATCGCTAGGCACCTTTAGTGGGCAAAACAGCTCGTTGGCATGTTTGCTAGGCACCTTCGGTGGGATAAATAACATGTTGGCAAACCTTTGGTGGGCAACACAGCCCGTTGGCACGATCGCTAGGCATCTTCGATGAGCAAAACAATCCATTAGGCTCCTTCAGTGGGAAAAATAGCCCGTTGGAACACCTTTTGTAAGTAAAATTACCCGTTGGCACACCTTCAGTGACCAAAATAGCCCGTTGGCATGGTCACTATGCACCTTCAGTGGGAAAAAACTACCCGTTAGGCATCTTTGATGGGAAACACAGCCCATTGTCATACTTTCCGAACATAAAACAGCCCTTGGGCACACCTTTGGTGGACAAAAGAAATAGTTGACATGGTCACTATACATCTTAAGTAGGAAAAATAGCCCGTTTAGCAACATCAGTGGGAAACATAGCCCATTGGCACACCTTCGGTGGGAAAAACATCATGTTGGCATGGTCACAAGGCACAACTTTGGAGGGCAACACGGCCCATTGGCACGGTTGTTAGGCATCTTTGGTGGGAAAAACAGCCCGTTGGCACATCTTTAGTGGGAAAACACCATATTGGCATGGTTACAATGCACCTTTAGTGGTTGAAATAGCCTGTTGGCACGATCGTTATACCCATTCGGTGGGCAAAACAACCTATTGGCACATTCGCAAGTCACCTTCGGTGGGAAACATAGCCTATTGGCACACCTTCGGTGGGAAAAACATAATGTTGGCACGATCGCTAAGCGCCTTCGATGGAAAAAATAGCCCATTGGCTCATTCGCTAGGCATCTTTGCTGGAAAAAAATAGCCCATTCACTAGGCATATTCGGTGGGAAAAATAGTCTGTAAGGCACCTTCAGTGGGAAAAACACCATGGTGGCATGATGGCTAGACACCTTTAGTGGGTAAAATAGCTTGTTTAGGGTTTAATTAGATTAGTTTTGTGTTTAAGTGTTTTATTGGGTTAGTCTGAATCTTTGAGCTTAAATTGTATATTTTTGAGGTACCTTGATGTGTTTGCTAGTGTTACAGGGTAAACAGGGAAGAATGGTGAAGATTTGAAGAGTTTCAGGTTAAAAGACATAAGCTACGATCGTGTACAATGGCCACGATCATAATAGAAGAGGAAGAGTCAGAGGCAACCAGGCCATGATCGTGCATCATAGGCCACGATCGTGACAGAGAGCATCAAGTCAAGCCACGATCGTGCACTTCAGGCCACGATCATGACAGAAAGGAAAAACAATAGGCCACGATCGTGCCCTGCGCCAGGTTGACATAAAAACTCAAATTTTGGGTGATTTTTTGGACCGTTTCAACCCCATGTTTGACCTAGGGTTGCTGCAGAATAAATAGAACAATACCTAGTAGCTGCCAAGAGGAGAGAAGAGAGCCAAGAGAGCTGCACAAACGTGAGATTCTACCAAAAATTCAAGGGAAAACCTAGATAGAGATCAATCGATTGAGGAAAGAGACGAAGGAAGAGAAGCACGGAGATACGCTTGACGCGACATACTTCTCAAAATAGGTGGTTTTTCGCAGTCGGGACTTCAAGATCCATTCCGACAACATTTTCTAGTTTTTATTTCGATTTCATTAATGTATGGAATTTGAGATTGATTAGAATTATTTATCGTTGAGTGTTGATTTTTTCTGTCTAAACTCACCTTTGGGTTTATTTATTCTTGAGATTAATAAAATTGATTTGATTATGTTTTATTTCGATTTATTGTGATTCAATTCGATTCTTCATAATTAGGCAATAAACTGAGAGGGTAAGCTAGTGAAAATCATCAATTTAGGTTAACAAGAGTCAGGTAAATCGATAGGTAAAGAATTGAATCAAATTGGTAGAGTCGTGTAACGAGAGATCGAGCACAGATTCCCGGTAGGTTAATAGACAACGTTAGAACTAATTTAGGTGTTGGACAAATTGCAGATCGAGATATCGCAATTTCCATAATTTGAATTAGGGATTATTAGTTAGGGTTAAGAATTATAACTCGAAAGAGAGTAATTCACCCTAGGATCGTCTAGGCCCATTAAATCGAAATTTTCATAATTGGGTAGATTTTCTTTAATTTCGAATAGATTCTCCCTTTCTCTCAATTGGTTGCTTTTAGGTTGAATTTGGATTATTTGTGTGAGTTTGCTTTTGTGTGTTCTTTGGGTGCTTTAATTTCTCGTATTTGATTCTCGATTGATTTAAATGTTTGCAGTAGTTGTTAAATTAGGTTTTGCAAACTTAGCTTTCGTTAGATTTTAGGACTATTTCCCTTCCTCGTGGGATCGACACTTTAGGTACTACGCGAACGACCCGTGCACTTGCTATAATTACCAAGGTTAAAAATTAGTAAAACTTAGAGCCTGTAACCTTAAACGAATAACTTTTTGGCGCCTTTACCGAGGATGGCGACTTAGTTCTACAGTTTAAGGCGTTAGGATAGCTTTTAATTTTTGTTTTGTTTTTCGTAGTTCTATGTAGAAATTGTGCTCTTACATGAACATAAGAGTCATGAGGGGTTCGAGTCACAAAATTGAGATTTTAGATTTAGACATAATTAGAACGAACCCTTAGGAAAACTCAGCGAGAAGAAGAAGAAGAGTTCGAGAAAGCAAAAATGGCCGAGGAATTCCAAAGAAACATGGATCAAGAAGTCAACCCTAGTAGGCAACAACAGAGGACCCTCATGAATTTTATGAGACCAGGGCTCAATTCTGCAAACCAAGGAGTGGCTAGACCACTTATTCAAGTGGTTTCTTCTGAAATCAAGCCAGCCCTCTTGAACTTGCTTTAACAGATCGTCCAATTCTATGGACTTGCAAATGAAGACTCGAATGCTCACATCGTGAGTTTTCTAGAGATCTGTGATACTTTTCGGTATCACCAGATATCAAAACACGCAGTGCTAATTAGGTTGTTTCCCTTTACGCTTAGGGATAGAGTGAGGGATTGGTATCATTCACTGAGCCCCACTAATATTACAACCTGGGAGCAGTTAGTATGTGCCTTCTTGGATAAATATTTCCCACTAACAAAGACCACCAAAATTATTAAGGAAATTACAAATTTTCAACAAGGTGATAGGGAGTCCATTTATAAAGTGTGGGAGCATTATAAGGATTTATAGAGGAGATGCCCACACCATAATCTTCCCAAGGAGTCATTGCTGCAGACATTTTATAATGGAGTAAACCCACAGACTAGAGGCATCATTGATGCGGCGTCAGGAGGATCTTTAACGCAAAAGATGGTCGATGAAGCAAAGGAATTAAAAGAGGAGATGGCCAGCAATAGCTGCTTATGGGCTAGTGAACAGAGTAGGCAACCTACTAACTTTAGGGAGCAGAAGGGAGTTTGTCACTGTTGATCAAATGATGGAAATGCAAGCTAAAATTGACAACTTGACGAGACAACTTAGTAATATGAAGGCGTCATCCTCAGCTACGATAAAAGCCACGCAATTGAAGTGCAGGCTATGTGGCCAATTTGATCATGATATAGTGGACTGCTTTTTTATGAGAGAAGATAACCCAGAGCAAGTTCATTATATAAGAGCCCAATTCGGACATGGAGGGGTAATAATCCCTACTCCAACACATATAACCCTGGGTGGAAGAATCACCCAAACTTCCCCTGGTCTAACAACAACAATGGAGGGTAGTTCCCAAGGACAATTGAGTTTCCCATAGGACAAATCAAGCTCGATGGATTCAAAATTTGACAAAATTTTGGATAAGATAGGGGTATGAAGGAAGCACATAAGAGACTCGATAGTAAATTCGAGCAAGTCAAGAAGAATCATGGTTCGTCTATCCACAATTTAGAAGTCCAAGTGGGGCAGCTCGCAAAAGCAATGTCAACTCAGAATGTTGGAACTCTTCCAAGCAACACCAAGTCGAACCCAAAGGAGCGTAACATGGTTGTAAGCTAGACTTAGGACGAAGAGCTAGAAGAGGTAGACAAAGGAGAAGGTCAAGTAGTCAAAGATGATCTTCCAAGTGAGATGTTGAGCAAATCAGTGCAAGTAACTTGACGGGTATTCCCACACCAATTTTTTACTCTGAAGGAATTATATGCTACGAGGGGAGCAGGAACGTTACAAGAAATCGAGCCAAACAAAGTCGAGAAAGGGACGGAACAAATACAATCTGAATTGAAATTACAAGAGTCTGTCACAGAGAAGGGGAAGGAGCAGATACTGGAAAACACCCGCAACATAGTGAAGAAGGATGATCCAGGGGACTTTTTCATCCCCTACAGTATCAACAAGATCATCATAGATCGGGCATTCGTAGACTTAGGCACAAGTATAAATGCAATGCCCTACACTCTCAGTCTTAAATTGGGGTTACGAGAGTTAGTGCCCACAAAGTTTTTGGCTAAGACGGCTAATAGGAACTCACTTAGACCAATGGGAATTATACAAGATATGCTGGTCAAGGTCGGTAATTTTATCTTTCCCATGGATTTCTATATTTTGGATATCAATGAAGATGAGGATAATCTAATGATTCTTGGTCGACCATTTTTAGCCACTGTGCACTCAATGATTGATGTGGATGGGGGCAAACTAACTCTACGAGTAGGGAAGGAGCAACTGACCTTTAAGGTCGCTATTAAAGAGTACAGAACTCCTTCAACTCCAGTGGATCACAATAAACCCGAACCTCGAGGAAAATGGGAAGACATTGAGAATCCTATAAATGCTTTTTGGAAGAAGCGCTCGCGAAGGAGAAGGTGAGTTAAAGAAAACTCCAAGGAAGGTGGTAGTCACAATATAGTAACAAATATTCAAACTTTGAGATTAATAACGAAGCTATCATCAAATCAGTCACCCCAACCATCGTGAGCTTTACAAGGAGCGTCAAGCTACTGACATTAAAAGAAGGGTTGTATGGGAGGTAAAGTATGGAAATATTAGTTTGTTGATTAATCTTGTTAGATTAGTTGAATTTCATAGTTAGGTTCATGCTTGTTTTGGTTCAATAAAAGCAAAAGAAAAAGGAATAGGATTTTAAAATCATGGGGAAGAGTATGCAAGAGTATTAAGAGAAGTGAAGAAGAACTATGAACTAAGAGAAGAAAAGAATTGGGAGAAGAAGGTCTTGGTGTCAGAATATAGGTACTGGCTACGACCGTGACCTGTCAGATCATGATCGTGGCCTACGATTAGGAAACGCTTTTGTGGTACGCCGCATGCCATGATCGTAGCATAGTAGGCCACAATTGTGGCCTACGACTATGCACAAAAAGGGAAGGATGCAAATTTTAAGTGACAACTTTACTATTTTACCCTTTTTACCACCTATTTATTCAATTCTTACTTAACTTTCACCTTAACTCTCATTTTTACTTTATCTCTCTAGAATTCCAACTTCCAAACACTCCAATATCTCTCTACAATTTTTCATTGTCAACATTCCAATTTCAACCTAATCATGCCTCGTATTAAGCAAACCACCCGACGGGAGCCTCACGGAGCATAACAAGTCACAGGACAGGGGAGACTAAACCGAGCAGCAAACTTTGGAACTTCATTTCCTATTTACACCGAGGAGGAAGGTATTCATTTTCTTTCTCTTCATTATAGGCAAATTATTGTGCCTAAATACTTTCATTTTGATACATTGGATAGAATAGAAGTGCGTGAGCGGATAGAAAACCTAGCCAAGAGAGTCCATTGGGCTCAATTTATTATATTCCAATTCCCCATTTATAAAGAGCTTACCCTAGAATTTTTCACGTCCCTGACCTTTGACCCCAAGAACACTGAGGAATTATGGTTTAGATTGAGGGGCGAGCATATGAGTTAACGGTAGAAATTATGTGCGACATATGTGGATTCCCCGAATCCACCATTGTTGACCAACAAAATGACTTCCGTGCCTCCCAATACTGGCGTGTTCTTACCGCATTGAGCACTTTTAAGCCAAAAATGCCCACAATAACATTATCCGGTCACATGAACACTTAAGCCAAAAATGCCCACAACAAAAACACCACGGTCACATGGTCACTTGGCACCTTAGGTGGGCAAAACAGCCCGTTGGCACACCATCGGTGGGCAACACAACCCATTCGCACGGTCGCTAAGCATCTTTGGTGGGCAAAATAGTCCGTTGGGCACCTTCGGTGGGAAAAACAGCCTGTTGGAACACCTTCGATAGGCAAAACAGCCTATTGGCACACCTTCACTAGGCAGAACATCACGTTGGCACGGTCACTAGGCACCTTCGATGGGAAAAATAGCCCGCTGGCATATTTGCTAGGCACCTTCGGTGGGAAAAATAACCTATTGACTCACCTTTGGTGGGAAAAACACCTCGGTCGCATAGTTGCTAGGCACCTTCAGTGGGCAAAATAGCCCATTGGAGCGATCATTAGGCACCTTCGGTGGGATAAATAGCCAAATAGCACCCCTTTGGTGGGCAAAACAGTTTGTTGGGCACCTTTGTTAGGAAAAACAGCCCTTTGGCACTCCTTCGGTGGGCAAAACAGCTCGTTGGCATGGTCGTTAGGCACCTTCAGTGGGACAAAACTACTCGTTGGGCACTTTTGTTGGGAAACACAACCTGTTGGCACACCTTTCGTAGGCAAAACAGCCCGTTGGCACACTTTCGATAGACAAGACAGCCCGTTGGCAGGGTCACTAAGCATCTTCGATAGGAAAAATAGTCCGTTGGGCAACATTGGTACGAAACATAGCCCGTTGGTACACATTCAGTCGAAAAAACAGAACGTTGGCACGGTTGCTAGGCACCTTTGATGGGAAAAATAGCTTGTTGGAACACCTACGATAGGCAAAACAACCCATTGGCGCACCTTTGGTCAGCAAAACAGCCATTTGGCACGTTCGCTACGCACCTTCGGTGGGAAAAACATCTCGTTCGCACACCTTTGGTGGGTAAAATAGCTCGTTGGCTCAGTCACTAGGCACCTTCGATAGGAAAAATAGCTCGTTGAAACACCTTCGATGGGAAAAACAGCTCATTGGCATACCTTCGGTGAAAAAATAACCTGTTGGCACACCTTCGATTGGTAAAACAACCCGTTGGCACACCTTGGGTGGGAAACACAGCATGTTGGCACATGCTCTGTGGGAAACACAACCTGTTGGCACACCTTTGGTGGGTAAAACAGCCCGTTGGCACGTTCGCTAGGCACCTTCGATAGAAAAAATAGCACGTTGGCATGGTCGTTAGGCACCTTCGTTGGGCAAAATAGCCCGTTGGCACGGTAGCCAGACACCTTTGATAGGAAAAATAGCCCGTTGGGCAAAATAGCACATTGACACAGTCGCTAGGGACCTGCGACGGGCAAAATAGCCCGTTGGGATGTTTACGAGGCACCTTCGGTGGGAAAAATAGCCCGTTGGCACACCTTCGGTATGAAAAACACCACGATCGCACGATCGCTAGACACCTTCGGTAGGCCAATTAGCTCGTTGGCAAGGTTATTACGCACCTTTTGGTGGGTAAAATAAATCGTTGGGACGTTTGCTAGGCACCTTCGGTAGGAAAAGCATCCAGTTGGCACACCTTCGGTGGACAACACATCCCATTGGCATGGTCGCTAGGCATCTTCAGTAGGCAAAATAGTCCGTTGGGCACCTTCAACGGGAAAACAGCCGATTGGTACACCTTCAGTGGGCAAAACATCCCATTGACACGTTCGCTAGGCACCTTCGGTGGGATAAATAGTTCATTGGGCATCTTCGGTGGGAAAAACAGCCCGTTGGCACACCTTCAGTAGGCAAAACAGCCCATTGGCACAATCAATAGACACCATCGGTGGGCAAAATAGCCCGTTGGCACGTTCACTAGGCACCTTTGGTGGGAAAAGTAGCCCATTGGCACACCTTCGATGGGCAACATAGCCCGTTGGCACGGTTGCTAGGCATCTTCGGTGGGCAAAACTGTCAACTGGGCACCTTCGATGGAAAAAACAACCTGTCGGTAAACCTTCAGTAGGCAAAACAACCCGTTGGCAAACCTTCGGTGGGTAAAACAACCCTTTGGCATAGTCGCTAGGCACCTTCAGTGGAAAAAAACTACCCGCTGGGCACCTTCGATGGGAAAGACAACCCATTGGCACACTTTTCGAAGGCAAAACAACCCTTTGGCATACCTTCGGTAGACAAAATAGCTCGTTGGCAGAGTCACTAGGCACCTTCGATAGGGAAAACAACCCATTAGGCACAACCAGTAGGAAACACATCCCATTGGCACACCTTCAATGGGAAAATCAACACGTTGGCACGATCGTTAGGCACCTTTAGTGGGCAAAATAGCCCGTTGGCAATGTCGTTAAACACCTTCGGTGCAAAAAATAGCCCGTTAGGACACCTTCGGTGGGCAAAACAGCCTGTTGCCACACCTTTGGTCGGCAAAACATCCTATTGGCACGATCACTAGGCACCTTCGGTGGGAAAAACAACCTGTTGGGACGATCGTTAGGCACCTTCAGTGGGCAAAACAGCCCGTTGCACACCTTTGGTGGGCAAAATAGCTCTTTGACAAGGTCATCAGGCACCTTTGGTGGGAAAAACAGCCCATCGGGCACCTTCTGTGGGAAACACAACCTATTTGCACACCTTTGGTGGGGCAGATAACACATTGCCACATTCGCTAGGCACTTTCAATGGAAAAAAAGCCCTTCGACACACCTTCGATGAGTAAAACAGCCCGTTGGCACACCTTTGGTGGGTAAAACAGCCAGTTGCCACGGTCGCTAGGCACATTTGGTGAGAAAGATAGCCCGTTGGCACACCTTCGGTAAGTAAAATAATCTATTGGAACACCTTCGATCGGACAAATAGCCAGTTGGCATGGTCATTAGGCACCTTCGATGGGCAAAACAACCCGTTGGGCACTGTTGGTGGGAAAAACAACCCATTTACACACCTTTGGTAGGCAAAACTAGAGATGTCAATTTGGCCAGGGCCCGGCCTGGCCCATAGTCAATGGGTTTGGTCCGATTTGACCGGGCCACGGGCCAGGTGGGTATGGCCCGCAGACCGGAGGGCCGAGCCACGGCCCGTGATTCGTGGAACCATGGACGGGCTGAACCACAGGCCGGTCAGACATGCCCGGCACATGGCCCGTGGCCCGCCCACCACCCAAATTTTTTTTAATAAATATTTTAATTATTTATTAAAATAATTAATAAATAATTTAAGTAATTAAAAATTTGTAATTAATGTAATTCATAATTTTAACAATAAGTTATTAACCTTTCATATAAAATTCTATTTACTTGAATTAAATGTCCTAATTAATTATACCATTACATACATTTCAATAACTTTATTATATCATAATTAATTCATTATATGTTGTTATAATTTAAAGTTGTCACATAATA
>JANQAP020025880.1:0-10583 GCA_026874005.2 Erythroxylum coriaceum | reverse complement strand
TCCAAAAATTAATCTATCAACACCTCATAATTCATTTAAATCATGCTTAATAAATAAAAAAAATTTGGGGGCCAACACCAAGCATGCAAGATTCATCATAAACTTAAGATGGAAACAAGGTGTTTTTGGACAGCAAGATGAAGGTAACTTTCAGCTGGTTTTCTTAGCTAAGGTAAAAAGCTAGTTTTGGTGTAGCAATTTTGCTAGGGTTCAGGAAAATTTTCAAAGAGAAGAAGGAGTAATTTCGGTGAAGGAACTAAAGGAAAGAAGCAGCAAAACTCTGCTGCAGAAACTTGTTACATCACATGCTAGGTGTCACCATTACAGCACAACATTTGTCCTAAGGCATGTCTTACATTTGTCCACTAAAGATGCTGCCACTACTCCACTCAAGATGCTGCCATTAGTCACTAATTAAGTAGTCCACATGTCACTCCAAGATTGGCCTACTTGTCATAGAATAATTTGTCCACTTGTCAATTAATTATTATTCCATTTGTCACACATTTAAGCTACCAAATGTCACACTTCCATTTGTCTCTTATTTCTACATTTTTCCTTAGTCTAAAATGCTCCAAATTTTTGATAAATTTTTAAAATAGCACCAAAAATACTAAATCAATTCTAATACACACCAATTAAATTTTCAAGTCAAATAATCCACAATTTGCATTTTAATCACATTAAAATCACTTATACCCAGAAAATGTCAATCAATGCATGTACAATTATTTTAATGGGCGTAAACATTATTCATGTGTATATGTATGCCATATGATGTATGAAATGTATTTCTAAATTCTCAATAAACTCGCATGTATAGTATCCTAGGGTTCTACCCTAATCATGGGATAATGGGATGTTACAATATACATCTCCTTGTTTGTTCTTCAATCTCTGTATTGTTTTAGGTCATATTTTCAAGCCTCCCTAACTTCTCTTTTCGTTTTTTCTACATTTTTGCCTTTTATAGTTAAAAAAGTAGGTTTTAAAGTGGAACATGAACAAGCACATAGCTATGTATCAGGTTAATATACTTGCAAATTATATGATCCTCGACTTTGGAGCAAACATCTGCACACAACATGGGTATGTATCGCTTAAACGCTTCAAACACAATCATGTAGGCTAGAAATTTAGAAATAATGAAGAATATAAGCAAGTACATGGCTATTTACTAGGTCATTTTCTTTCCCTACAACTATAATATGGTTAAAATAGCTCCAATTTTCTTTGAATTTGTTCTTTTTACTCTAAATAAGTAAATTATGACCTGAAAATGAAATATGAATTAATTAAGTACTAGCAACAATAAAAATTTTAAATAAATAAGTGAAATGTAGTAAATATAAATATAAAATTATGAACAATTAAACACAGTACATTGCCTATTTTGTCCAACTTTCTCCTTCAACTTGAGAATGTAGATCAATGTCTAAGATGAGTTGTATTTAGGTTGAATACACTAGAAATTTGTGTTCCTCATATAGTTTTCATGGATCCATCTAACTAATATTGCTTACTTATCAATAACAATCCTCTTAGATCATGAGAACCTTTTTAACGACCATGACAGGAATTCTTTCAAGCCTTCCTTCCTCCTTTGGCAAACATAAGTCACTCCATTTCATTTTGGCTAATGAACTTTTAGTAATGTCACCAGATAATGGGGATCTCCTCATTAGCTACTATATTATCTAATAGGAAACATCATATGAGAATACCAATAGATATGGTGTCAATTCAATGTTGAGTTAATAAGTTGATTTCTTCTTATTAAGGATAAATTTTGTTATACCAGCTCTTGATTCTCCTCTATACTTTTTCAATCAAAAGATGGAATTCTTTATAAGAAGGTCTTTTGAAGGAAATGGGGATGCCTAATTAAATGAGAGGAGGTTTCATAATTCTCAAATTTGTCAAATTGGAGAGCAAGTTGAAAATATGTTATATTCTATATGAAATGACATTTGGCTCTTTTCTTTATTATTAGAGAGGCTTGAAAATTCTTGAGCACTTATAAAGCCTATATCAGCTTTAGAGAAAAGAATTAGATCATTTACAAAATATAAATTACAAATCTCCATAATCTTGCTTTTTGAATGAAATTTAAACTTCTTCTCTTAATTAACAACAAATTTGATGAGCTTAATTAGGACTTCTATACATAAGGTGAAGAGGTAAGGAAAAAGAGGATCTCTTAACCTCAAACCTCTTGCACTTTTAATACTACTTGTTAAAGTGCTTTACTGATATTTTCTCCCTCTTGGTTTAATGATGATTTGATTAAGTATGCCATTATAATCTTGTTTACAATGCTAGCCCAATAAACCCACTCTAATACTACTTGTTAGTCCTTAATGGAATCTAAGAGGGGGTGAATTGGGTGTTGATAAATTTCAAATAAAATATTTACCATATAGTGTGTTAAAGAGAAAATTTTATTAAAAATGATATAAAATAATAAATTTCATCAACACACTTATGCAATAATATAAAAAGGGTACTTTGTAAATTAATGCCATGAGAAGTAGCAGCTGTGTTAAGGTAGAAGGGGCTGATGACCATGCATGACGTTTCATGCAGATAGCTTTCTCTGGTACGTCCCATCCTCTTCCTTTGCTCTTCCTCTTCTTCAACAATTATTGCTATCTTTTCTTCCATACTATTTTTCATTGGTTGGTAGCTTTATCGAGTCCTTAGATTTTCAATAGGGGTACTTCAGTCCCACTACACTATACATACGCCTTTTCCCGGCTACTTTTCCTTCCCTTTTTATCCTTATTTTCTCAGAATTTTTGCCTTACCACCACTATTCTTTCCTCTTTTGGCTTTACTGACAAAACCGCATCCTTTATTTGACAAGGGGAAGGGGAAATTCCCAACTCTGCCCTCCTACCTCCCCTTGCAACTGAACCTAACACCACCACTGCACCCGATCCTCTAGCAGCTGTAAAGCCCTAGAAAAGCTAGAAGCAAGTTGTCAGGGACCATTATTCCTCTACTCTCACCTTTAACCCCCATAAGGACATAGACCAAAAACTCATTGTTTGTTTAGAGACAAAAATCTTAGAGGAAGGGAACTATAGCTAGAAAGCTACCTTAGATAGTTTATTCTTCGATAAGTGTCCTCCCTTCCCAAGCATTCACCGATGGGCTCACTGAGTTTGGCATAATAAGGACTAGCAAATGTTTTACTAACTAACGAAAACCTCATTTTATTTATTTTCCATTCAACCCCCAAAGCATATAAAGTGTAAGAAGAACGTCCATGGCATGTTGGCAACTTGCCAATTATTTTACAAAGCTGGAAATCAGGACTGAAGCTAGAAACTATACCAATACAGAGCATACCATTATAAATACATTTCCATAATGTACCATTTGAGTACTAGACCACAAAAGGGCTGAGTTCCCTTGCTAATTTCATTGGAAAACCCCTCTGCTTTGATGAAAATACAGCAAAGAAAACAAGAGTAGGTAATGCTCGTATTTGTGTTAGTGTGGAGCTCTCCAAAAAACCTACCTTCTGAAATCCCTGTTATGTGGTTGGGTGAGGACAGCAAACTATGGGAGGATAGTATGGTTGTTTCTTACCAATTGAAGCCACCTCTAAAACACCAAGGCGAAGCTTGAAAACTAACTGGAAAAACTTTCAAAACAGGTAGTTATTTGAAGTTAATAAGGGATGAGATACTGGAGGTTGATGAGGATAATCCCAATACAGTACTTATTGCATATCTTGAGTATGTCAATCTAATCGAGAGTCCATTTAAAAATGGGACTGCTATTGCTTTGAGGATAGATACAATCCCCTCCCTTGGCCTGCACAAAATATAGATCCTTCAGTTGAGAACAACCTATCACATGTAGAAAACAAAACAGCACTCTCGTGTGACACCAATAGCCTTAGTGGCTCACCTAATTAACAGCCCAGATCCGAAACTCCTACTACCACTACTCATCATTCAACAAGACAACAAGATGGTCAAGGGTGTGAGATTGGTTGTGTGAAAGTAAACCAACCTTTTAAAACAGTTGAAAAGCGACGATCATATGAGAGCAAGAGCAAAGGCTCCTCTCATATAACTTTTTAATTATGTCCATTATAGTGTGGAATGTTTGTGGATTAAACTTACCTAAAAACCAAGCTACTTTAAGAGATTTTGTCAGGAGGGAAAGACCTCTACTTGTAGGTTTACTTAAGACAAAAATAAAACACCAAACTTTTAGTAAGTTGAATATACTGGGATCGGGTTGGGTGCAACCCTCAAACCATTCATCTCATGCTTTTGGAAGAATAATTGTCAGCTATAAAGCTGATGAAATTAGAGTAGCAATACTCCATTGCAAAGATTAATTTATACACCTCCATGTATCTTTTCTGTAGGAACAATCTGATATCATAGTCTCCCTTATATATGCTAACAATTTTGGTTTCCAACGATCTCTGTTATGGAACGATTGAAGCAATATCAGCAGTGGGATCACTTTGTCGTGCCTCATTTGTGTGGATTTTAACTCCACTCTCTATAGGTCAATGGCTAAAGGGAACTGAAACTTACGTAATTATTCAGTGGATTTTAGACAATGTGTTGACAGGTTACGAGTGACAAATCTGAGATACACCGGCCACAGATTCACATGGTCCAACAAGCAATCTTCTCATTGGAGCATCTAGAAGAAACTAGACCAAGCTTTGGTTAATTCCACTTAGTTAATGACATTCCCTAATAGCTCTGCTAATTTCCAAGACTCCTTATTTTCTGATCATCCCCCTATCAAAATTAAGCAGCTACTATAAAAACCTGCTAACTTCCATCCCTTTCGTTTCAATAACTACTTGGCTTATGATCCAGGCTTCTTGGTTACTTTTTAAAGAGGTATAGATCGTAAGGTTCGAGGAAACAAACAATTTATATGTGTCCAAATGTCTAAGGTCATTAAACATGAACTTAAAGTGCTACATTCTTCAAAGGGCTCCACTGCTAAAGCAGTCTTGAAGGCTAAGACTAAGCTTTCTACTGTCCAGAATATCCTTGCAAACTTACCCAATGATGTTGCAATTCTTGCAAAGGAAAAACAAGTGCTTTAGAAATATTTGATAGCTATTATGAATCATGAATCTTTTCTTTAGCAATGAGCTAAGGTAAATTGGTTAAAGGATGGTGATAGAAACTCAAAATTTTTCTTCAACTCCATTCTTGCTAGGAGAAACAGAAACGTAATTAACTCCATTAAAATCTAAGAGGGACTACTTCTTCTGACACAACAAGATATACAAAATGAGTCTATTAAATATTTTAGCAACTTTCTCAAATCCCAAAGTGCAACTCCAGTTTTTGTTGCAGGCTTCTCATCACTCAAGTTGACGCAACTTACCTTAGAGGACAATGAACTACTAGCCAAGGAGGTAGAGGATAAAGAAATTAAGGAGGTTATGTTCCTAACAGATGGGAAAAAAGCACCAAGTCCGGATGAAATGAATTGATATTTTTTCCAACAATCTTGGAGGGTTACAGATCCTACTGTTAAAGAAGTAGTGAGAGAATTTTTCTCCACAGGGGTGCTGCTTAAGGATTTTGATAAGACTTTCTTATGTTTGATACCGAAGGGTTCTTCTCTATCAAACTTCTTTAAATTTAGACTCGTTTCTTACACAAACTTTTTTTATAAGATCATATCAAAAATTCTGGCATCAAGAATGTAGAAGGTAATAGATAAACTCATTAGTGACAATCAAGGGGATTTTATCCGCAATCGAAAGATTTATGAAAATATATTAATTTTGCAAGAGTTTCTCAAGGCTATACAAGAACAAATATAGTCCCCAACTGCACTATTAAAATCAATTTTCATAAGGCATATGATAGCAATAGCTGGAATTTCATATGGGAGATGATGGATGCGTTTGGTTTTCCCAGAATTTATACCAGATGAATCAAAGAATGTATTTGAACGGCAAGTTATTATGTACTTATAAATGACTATCCTTCAAAATATTTTACAGCTAGTAAAGGATTAAGGCAGGGGTATCCTACTTCCCCCTACTTGTTTATCTTTTATATGGAAGTGCTTCACTCTATCTTAAAAATTGAAGTGGAAATTAGTCACAAATTCAGACACCATTCAAAATGTAAAAGGATTTGATTGACTAACCTTGCTTTTGCCGATGATCTGCTTCTTTTTGTAGAGCAAATGGAGATTCCATCTATATCAATATTCAGGCCCTCCAAAAATTTAGAGAAATGTCAGGCCTTAGGATCAATCTAAATAAATGCCACTTCGTACTGTCAAAAGCAGCATTTTAGATGGCATCACATATTGCCTCACAGACAGGAATGAAGGAACAATCTCTATCTTTTCTTTACTTAGGTCTGCCAGTTTCCACTAAATAACTAACCTTTCTTGAATGTACTCCCATTATAGAGAAGAATCAGTGAAGTATTAGCTCTTGGGTAAACAAATTCCTATCTTTAATAGGAAAGCTACAGCCCATTAAATCGATTCTTAACTCTCTGCACATATATTGGAGCTCCTACATTTTGTATATCAAAAAGTGTCACCAATTCCATTGAAAGGATATTCAAAGATTTCTTATGGAATCCATCTACTGGTGCAAAGGGTAGTGCTAAGGTTAAATGGTCGAACATTTGTTACCCCAAGGCAGAAGGAGGATTTAATATTCTCCCAGTGAAGCTTACTAACCAAACACTCATATTGAAGAGATTATGGTCGATCCTGGAAGATAGGACATCTTTATGGATCAGATGGATCCACTCATACTTTCTTATAGGTAAGAGCATTTAGGCACTACAACCAAAAGCCTCCAACTCTTTCTTTTTGAACTAACTACTCAAACTAAAAGACATTGTATAAGATAGTTTGTCATGCTCCATTGGTAATAGGAAGCAAATATCTGTGTGGTTTGATAATTGGTTAGACCAAAGTGCACTCATAAACTTACCTATTGGCCAAAGGTTGGTTATTGATCTCCCACTTCACATTAAAATGGAGTCCCTCATCCACGGGAGTACCTGGAATTTCCTTGCTAGTATTCACCATCTATAACCCTAGTACTCCCCTAGTCCTCTCATCCAAGATATTTTTTTTGGCATAATCAGCCTATCCACCAACTTTCGAATAGAATCACGTAGGAGCTTGTAAGATTGAAAAAAACCGATAGTGGCTTGGTGCAAGATCATATGGAACAAGTTCATACCCTTTAAAATATGCTTCATTTTATGGCTAGCTATTCAAAAATAGCTAAATACTATAAACTGACTTCGGTATTTAAATATTGACCCATCATGTCCCTTTTGTTCCACAGAGGAGGAAACACATGAGCATCTCTTCTCCAAATGAGAGATCACCAGCTCTCTATAGAAAGTAGTTGCCTTGCGATGTAATTGTTCAATACTGTCTAACACATTTCATGAAACTATGCCTGGCTACTCAACGTGATCCGAAGGTGATACACATTGTAGCTATTAGTAAGTGTATTAAAAGCATTTGGAAAGAAAAGAATCATAGAAGGTTTGAAACAAAACAAACTTCTATTCCATGTCTTATCTCGAAGACTCTGGCCAACATCACTGAAATCTTAACTTTGAGGGGTGCTTTGTAAACTCAACCATGATTCTCTTTACCTATCATTGCATATTTTATTTTTATCATTTATTTGACTAGGTAGTAAACAACACCTATCTGTGCAAGGGTACCTCCCTGGGATCTTATTGTAACCTGTACTTCATTTTCTTCATTAATGGAATTTTCTATTTATTTTTTAAAAAAAGTAAAAAAAAGGTAAGAAAAATAAATGCAAAATAATTTATAGTGGTTTAATAAACAACTCTTATCTATATCCAGTCCTAAGACTCTTTTTGTTCCACTATCACTCCTCCTTTAAAATGAAGAATAACCTTTATATAATCTCTTTTAATAAAGAGAAACCCTTTTATAATATTTCTTTACAATTTCTATAAAATTTCCATATGTATGCCTAGATGAAAGGTTGAATGATTCCATTAACCATATTACTAAAAAAATTAACCTAACCAACATCTTAACTTGAGTTGTAAAATTTTTGAAAGGTTAGTTAATTTAAATTTTTAAAAGGTTTAGTACTGAAAATAAGAAAATCTAAAAAGCTTTTGCGTTATAGAATCTATTATGCCATATTTAAATAAGGTTAAAGACCACAATAGTTTTCATTTATAAAATACGATTATTTTTAACAAGTAATTTGCCATACTAAAATTTTTTTATTAAGAGTTATGACTCTCCAACAAATGCTCAAACTGAGGGACGCTATATGCTATAAGATGAAGAGCTTCATAAGGGATGGAGAAGAAACATAATTTTGGTTTAATAACTAGCAAAGACAAGGACCACTTCATAAACTATTAAGATTTAGCTCTCGAAAACGTATACTTCTAAAGAAAGCAAGAGTGAAACACGTTACACAAGGAAAAAATTAGTGAAGCTATTTAAAAGGGTTTTTAACTATAATGGCAAAATTACGAACCTATAAACCAAAGTCGGAGATAAAAGACTTGTTGATCTAGTTAAGGTATAACCTAAAATAGTTCACCAAAAAATTGTGTTTGGAGATATACAAATCAAATCTTCAAAGAGTTCGCTAGAAAAGCCTAATATGTTATAACAAAAATCTCTCAAAACCTTCATTTACTCTATAGCCAAAGTTGAAATAGAGGTTTAGTAAAATAGGTAAATATAGAGGTAATACTCAGATCATAGACTCTCTATAAGCAAGAAACAAAAAATTTGAACTACCTTTTCATCAAATGTAGCTACTCCATAAACCTATGGAATAAAATTAAAGGCCTTTGTAATGTGTACTATAATGTAGCTTAGTAGTAAAGCATTGTAAATAATGTCAGATCCCATATTAAAGGAGACCATACAATACTCAAGTTTACATTCACCTACTATATGTAAACTTTTTAGAGAGAAAGGAATGCCTAACTCTTACAAGATATTAAATCATCAAGCTAAGCACCTAGTTCCAATTAGAGAAAATATTGTAGTCAAAAATATTAATACTAAAATAAGCAATAATATGGAAATAAAGTGGAACATTCCTTATCATTGTTAGCTTTAAAATTCTAGCTTCTTCTTTAATGTAGTATCAAAGTTTGGGATGCAATTTGGTATTGCCTTACCTTCAACTCAAGTTTTAGGTAGCAAAGTGGTATCAGAGCTTCCAGGCTATGGCTTAGGTCACCTCACGTCGTAAGTTCGAGTCCCAGATCAATCAATGTGAGAATGGAACCCACTTGTGTCATCAAAGTATACGCAAGCAGAGCATGGTGGTTGCTTAAGTAATTTGGTATCGCCTTACCTTCAACTCGAGTTTTGGGTAGCAAAGGAAAACATTAGGTAAGCCCATAAATATGGAAAAAATCAATGCCATACCTACAAAGGCCTTGAAAGAGGAAATGAAAGGAATAAAATAGGATACATACATCTATCTAATATTCAAATATTATTAAAATCTACTTTTCAGGAAGGAATAGATGTAATTTATTGTATTTGAAAATTATATTAGGCTAACTCCAATTGCCATCAAATTAATCTTCCTTGATTATAATTGGTTTTTATATTGTACTTAGTGAATTCACATAAATATTTTGAATCAGTCTGAATGAGAAATTCGACAGGTAATAAATCCACTTTCCATTTGCACAAAGTTTTAAGACAGACTAATATTTCCTTTTCATGAATTGGGTATTTCCTTTCTGTGGGATTGAAAGTCCCATTAATATATTTGCATAAAAGATAATTTCTTGATGTGGGTGGTTTAGCCAATAGGCAGCCAGCCCATATATCCATACTTGCATCAATTTGTACAAGCAATTTGTATTTATTAGAATAATTATATAATTTGGGTAAATTTTTACAAAGATTTTTTAATAATTTAACATTCTTAGTATCTTCATCAGTCCATGTCCATTGACATTTTGTACTACATTTAAGTTGTAAGTTTTTTCTTTCTTTAGCTAAATCCTTTAAAAATCCTTGATCATAAATATAATTGAGTAATCCTAAAAAATTTTGAACTTCAGTAATATTTTTCAATTTATCGAAAAAATGTTGTAATTTTTCAAGAATATTTGGTTGTAATTTAAGAAATCCATTATAAAATTCTATACCCAAGTATTCTATATTTTGCTGTGCTAATTTTATTTTCTTTTTACTAAGAATTAATCCTTTTTGTTGACATCGAAATAAAACATGTTTTACTTTTTGTAGGTGATCTTGTTTATCTTTATTAGAAAAAATAATAATATATAAGCTAATGTAAAATCGTCTAATCCTTCTAGATTATTATCCATAAAGCGTCGATAAATGCCAGGGGCTTGTTTTAATCCAAAGGGTAATACATTCCACTGATAATATTTTTGTGGTGGACAGTTAAAAGTTGTTAAAGGTTTTATATTTTCATGTAGTCTTAATTGCCAATATCCTTATTTAGCATCTAATGTTGTAAACCAATAATGTCCTTTTAATCTATTAATAATATAATCTTTTTGAGGTAATTTATATATCTCCGATAGTAG
>JANQAP020025869.1:0-10583 GCA_026874005.2 Erythroxylum coriaceum | reverse complement strand
AATTCTCCAATTTTACCATTTTTCGCATATTTTCTTTAATTTGTTTTTATTAGTTAGTTTCATTTTATTTTCTTATTCCAAAATTCAAACCCCCTCTCCCCCCAATTTTTCTAAACATCGATTAATTTCATTTCATAAGCTAACCAAACACTTCCTGTGGGATCGACCTACACTCACCACTGCTACAGTAATAATCTAATTATTTTATTTTGACTAGCGTTATGACGCACAGGTCAATTATGTCCAGGCCAGATTGGTTTGATTACAACAAACTCACTACGGACTTATCTTTTGGGAGCTTGTCTCTACACATCAACTTACTAACATTTATAATTTGACAAATTAACTAATCAAGGAAGTACACTTAATATTAAAATCTAAAGGACTGGAGAAAACCTTACATTTTTTAACTGTCTAATAGATATTTATGTTCCCGTTAAGTTAAATATGAATTTTGTTGATTTTGAGTATGCATCTCTATAACTCTATTCAATATCTGACCCAAGTTACCACCTTCCATTAAACTTCCTGAATTCGGCCTATAAACGATGTTCTAAAGTACGTGATCACAAATCCAATTTCTCGGTAAAGCCCATTACGTAGGGCGACAACAGTGTTTTTCTTTTCTATTACGTATAGAAAGAAGAAGAGACAAAAGAGATAAGGAGACTGACAAGGAAGAGATCAATAAAGGAGGAAGAGAAAAATTGGAGACAGAGAGCAATGGAAGGAAAAAAGAGATGAAGTGGTACAGCATCAGAAAGAAAAGAATAGTAGAAAAATAATACTAGGGAAAGAACCAAGGAGGAAGGATAAGGAATTTGGCTCATTGCTCAAGAAAAGAAGAGCTTTGCCTGGAAACCATACGCTATTATAATATCCAATACATTATTCTAAATATATTTTTCCACGAAAACCATATTTGTGCAGAATACTGTTGAGCTTAGTTGGATATATCTTATGAGGCATATACTTATAATCTAATGAACTAAAGATTTTAAATTGTGGGTTAGACCTGAATTATTGTGATAATTATAGATGAAATAAATATAATTTCAAGAAATATACTTATAATTATGATAAATTATACTAAAAGATTTTAATACTATTACGAAATTAAGGAAATGCTTGGTTCACAAGGGATAATGATAATAGAATTTATAATGAATATAAAGAGAAATGAGAATAGATATAATCATTATAATTATGATGGTTGGTTAGGATTAAGAAATGATTACCATTACCATTATCATTGATAGTAGTTGGTTTATTAAAAATTTTGAGAAAAAACTTTATTAAATTTTTTTTACATCAAATTTTATTATATTTTAATTAATTATATTTAATTTATGTACCATTTATGATGACAGAATATTAAAAATCAAGTATATTGTGGTATATCTTTTTCAATGGCTTTTAAAGAAAAAAATGCTATAACATTTGCTTGCATCAAGATATCATCTGCTAGATAATGTCCTCAAAATACAATCATATTTTGTAATCTAATTAAATGTAAAATTAAAATGTCTAATTAAATGTAAAATGAAATGGAATGTGAAAAAACAACAATTCTAAAAAAATAATTCAGAATTTTGATAGAATAATTAATAATTCAAAATTTTGAATTATTTTACAATAAATTTTTTTAATTAGATAATTATTATACATAAAAATAATTTAAAAGAAAAGAAGTGTCACGCTCGTGACAGAAGTGTTACGCCTGTGAAACTGATATTTATTATATATAGATAATTATTATATATAGAAATAATTAGGAAAAAAACAAAGAAAAGAAGTGTCACACGAGTTACAAGAAGTGTCACGCCCATGACACTTCTGTCAAGCCGAAGACAGTTCTTGTCATTATTGGAATCCAATCATGATTAAATTATGGGCATACCGGAAAACAAAAATTTTACAAATTCCGAGCAGATCCCGATAATTGAATAAACTTGAATAAAACATAAAAATGATTTTAGAAATCCTACTTTGTTCGCTTTCGTGTTGAAAAATCTTTGAAACTTTTTCCGGTTGATCAATCACGAGCTATTCAAGTGCCCAGCCTCTGATGGTATCCACAGAGCAATTCTCAAACTACTTTTGAGAGGAAGAAGACAAAAAAGTGCTAGCTTCTAAAAGCTCTTCCCGTTTAAATAGAAAAAATCATAAGGGCCTTTTATTAAAATTAAATTTCTTTAATTATAATTAAAATCAAATTCTAATTATAATTAATTTAATTTTAATAAAATCAAATATCTCATATTTGATCCCCAAAGTTTCTCAAACTTTATAATTAAGTCCAATTTAATTAAACTGATTTTCTTTTACAAATTATTCTTTGATGTGTGATCTATTAAATTCCTAATAAATTGGCAATGATTATAAATTATAATTCTAATTAAAAATTAGAATTAGATAAATGTTTTTGTAACACCCCACTCCCGCTGGACCCGAACCCGATATCGATGGTGATACCCGAGTTCGTGCCCCTCGAGGGTGGCGTGTCACATCGCTTAACATTTAAAACTCGGTATATATTTTTTTATAAACTCTTTACACTGGTCACTCAAGTGGACCCACCTTTTTCTTTTCGAAACATCTTGCTGACCCGGTTCCCTGATCCGACCCGTTATGTGGGACCGGGATGTTACAGTTTTAACTTATCTTTAATTCTCCAATTAAGCAAATTCATAATCATAAATCATGATTGACGTCTAGCTACATGTCATAGTTACCTAAATATCAGGAGTGTCAAAGTGATTGACTTAACCTGTTCATGCATGACTATGAAGTATAATTTAATCCTTTCGTCGTTCAATATTCTAATTGGACAGAGTATGGATACAGTGTCTACTCTTATCGTCCAATCATGTTCGTTCTTGCTAATTAATAATTGATTTATAATTGAAATTTGAAAATCCCTTTTCAAATGTCAATTCACTCGGGCGAAAGAATTTCATAAATCATTACTAATCGAGAACAATAGAATATTCTCTCTAATTACTTTAGAGTGACGAATCATATATTAACTTACTCAACTATCTACATATGGTTCAAACTATATCCAATTAGTACCGACTGAATTATCCTAGGACGATTCATAAGTAGCATCAAAACACAGTAATTCCCACACTAGATACCTTGGTAATTTCAAGTCTAATGATCAATTATACAACCATCATTATGAGATAATCCATAGACACATAAGTAATATTCCATCAGGAATTTTCATAATTGGGTCAGTTCAGTGACTTATTCTCTAATAATCACCCACACATTAGTTTAGGTATCTTTATACTTTAATTTATGAAATCAATTACTTTCTTCATAAGAAAGAAACATAATGTGTGCTAGTTTTACCATTTGAACAATATCCCGTCTTGATGAAACTACAACTAGCATTTAGGAATAATATATAAGTGTAAATTGAATCTCATAATTATAATCTCATCATAATTTTAATTACATGGTAATTATTCCAAGATTTTATCTTTAGTATTAAAACATAAAATATTAATATAGAAAGATAAAAATGTCTTTATTAATAATTGTCACTAAACTACAATCAAAACGATTGGCTATAGGGCATAAACTAACAGTCACGTGCATGAAACTTGTTTTTTTTCAGAGCAATGACTTTCATTTCTCTCATAATCGGAGGGTATGGAGTAATGCCCCAAACTCGAATATAGAAATATTGTTCATCCAATGATAATATATTACCCAGCAGATGTTTTTCATTATTATTTACTTATTCCTTTCTTCTCAAACTCATTAATCAAGCACCCCCTAAACTATAGTAATATTTTGAAACTAAAATTAAATTAATGAGAGACTTTTTAAAAAATAGATGAATCGCATAATTATAAATAATTCATCTTAGAATGATTGCAAATTACACCTTTTCAGACGAAATGCATAATTAGGTAACAAACGCAAAAAAATTATTAGATTATTCCAAATAAAATAATTATTGTACTTGTATGTAGACTATCGTAGATGATGTAAATACAATTAAGTCATAATTGCGATAAATTATAATAACGGATTCTAATATAATCATAATATTAAAGGCCACACAAAGAAGTCTGGAAGTTAAGATTCAGTGTAAAGACACGTTAATTTAAAGATCTTACAGATTCTCATTACATGCTACGTGTGACACTCCAGTACGAGCAGCAAAATTAGGCATGCCGTTTCCAAGTTGAAAAGGCAATAAGGAGCTGATGTAGATGTAGTGCATAATGTTCTTATATCTTATAATAATTTGTTTTTATTTTAATATAAATTATATTTAATTGATAAATTTAATTAAGGTTTATATTAAAAGATGTAAATTGAAGATTTTTGGAACGAAAAGATTAAATATTAATTAATAAAGTCACTATTTATGAATAAAGTTTAAGATAAATTTTAGTGATAGAATATTTTAATAATATAACTATTAAGATATATGCTAAGATATCTTGATTAATTAATTTTGGGCATTATTTATTTTAATAATATAACTATTAAGATATATGCTAGGATATCTTGATTAATTAATTTTGGGCATTATTTGTAATTGGACATAGTTGGTTATTTGTGGAATATTTATGAGTATTCTACCTTAGATGGGATTCTTTGAAGATAAGATTGCATAAGGATAAAATCCTATGACAGGATTTAAGTGGAATAAAATCACCATATCTTGATGAAGATAATGTTAAGATTTTTGGTGATCTTAGGACTATTTTTTAACAGCCTATTTTAGTAGTTCTATCTATCTAAGGCAGTTGGATTTTTTGTTGATTTGTTCCATCTTTGGCAGTTGCATTCTATGTGTAATAACATAAATTTCTAGACTGTTGAGAGGTTGTTTTGTGTGGGAAAAAAAAGACCAGTATATGGTGACTTGGTAGCTGTATTTTTTAAAATTTTAAATTATCTTTGACAGTTGATTTTTTGGGGATCTTATCTAGATTTGGTAGCTAGTTTTCTCCATGAGTTGCATGATTTTTCTTAACTGTCCAATTATTGTTTTGTGTGGAAAAACCTCCAACAGATTTTGAGTGGTTGTAGCTCTATTGTTTATAACGTTTCGGTGATGAAATATTTGTTTTTTTGATGAGTTTTGTGGATGTTGTGCATGGGATGCTTCAGTAACAATATCGAAGGTTCACAACAAATTTCTTGTGGACAACTTCCCATAATTTTGTTGATCAAGATGCAAATTTTGGGGAGTTGTTTTTATCTTAAGTGCTTTCTTTGTTTATGTCTTTATTGATTCAATCACTTGAGTTATTTTATTTTCATCTTTATTATCAAACATTATTGTGAAAATCTTCTGTTGAGATTAACACGAGTTGGTCGTGTTATTGGGATTGATTTACTTTCACGGGGTGTGAATATGAGGGATAGTGTCAAAGGTCGAGTGAGTCGACTCTGTAAAGCCTTGAGTAAAGCTATTGTATCATAAGTGAAAGTTGATTAAGCTAGGTGAGGGCCACGTAAGCGTAGGCAAGGTGTGCTAAACTGCGTTACCAAATCTTGGGTATCGATTTGTTCATTGCGTATTTAAATTTTCTATTGGTTTTTTTTGGAATATTTATAGTTATTGACACAGTTGTTTTACATCAGGCAATAGACAGAAACAACTCAAAGTAACTGAGGCAGAATCAGATTTTGCAAAACTACATCCTTTAGGATTTTCAATTGGTATCAGAGCCTAGGTTACCGAATCAGAACTTGGTACATCAAGTTGATGTAAATCTGTGTTTCGCAATTATGGCTATAAAAGAAAGGGCATCAATCACCAGCCACTGTTGTTAGATGGTTCAAATTATCCTGCTTGGAAACCAAGAATGAAAGTATTTATTCAAGCACAAGAAACCAAAGTATGGACTTCGATGTTGAATGGTTGGTCACATCCAATGACGATTAATGAAAAAAATGAAGCGGACCTAAAGATCCATCTGAATGGACAAGGGTTGAAGAAGAGGAAGCACTTGATAACTCTCTAACAATGCATGCAATTCTCAATGTTGTAGATGATGGATGTTTCAGTATGATATCAACTTGTGAATTAGCAAAAGAAGGATGGGATACATTACAAATAATACATGAGGGATCAAAATTGGTGATAGCTTCAAAACTTCAAATGTTGGCTACTAAATTTGAAGAGCTTAAGATGGAAGAAAGTGAAACTATTGGAGACTTTCATAAGCAGTTACGTGATATTGCCAATCAAGCACATCAATTTGGGAAGAAGTATTCAAATCTAAAACTTATCAAGAAAATATCGAGATCATTGCCCCCTAGGTTCATGCGGAAAATTGCAGCCATTAAAGAAACCCATGACATTAATAAGTTATCTTTGGATAAGGTAATTGAGATTCTCATAAATTTTGAGATGAACTTGTTGAGAGATAAGCGTGAGAAGAACAAAGGGTTGACTTTGCAAGCTGAAGTCGCTAAATCCATGAATGATTCAAGAAATGACTCCAATGAAATGATGATATGGTTTCGCTAACAAAAAATTTCAACAAGTGGCTAATGATGGGAGTTCTTCCAACAATAACTTTAAACAACAAGCAAAAGCAAAGAAGATACAATGTCATAAATTTCAAGGTTTCAGACATATATAAGCGAAATTTGCTAACACTCTTAAGAGGAGAAAAGGGAAGTCTTACATTAATACTTGGAGTGAAAACGAATTTGAAAGTGACTATGGCAGCGAAGAAGAAATTGTGAGTAATAATCCTGCGTTGGTTGCTTTAAATAGCAAAAGTTTAGTTGCTTCCTTAGTAGCAACTAATGAAGAAACTAACGACGAAAACTTAGATGAATTAGTTCAAAATTCCAAAAAAAACACTAATGAATCAACCCATAAGTTTATTTTAGATTATGACAGTGATCTAGAATACAAAAAGGAGGATATTTGCAAATATTATGAGTTAATGTATGTAAAATGGGTGAAAACGTGTAAGAAAAATAAGAAACTAAAGAAGGACAATTCTACCAAAAGAATATCATTCAAGATCTTGAGAAGAAGTTGATATCTATAATAGATGAGCTGGGTGAAACAAGTTGAAGCTGGTCAATGCCAAGAAAGGAATAAGGATGTTAAATGGAGGCATCAAAAAGATAAAACAATTGTTGGAAATTGGTAAGATCAAAGGAGATTTTCTGGTATTGGTTATAAAAGTGAATGTTCTAAGTTGAATGATGAGAAAAATGGTGCATTCATATCTGTCAAAGGTACTTCAAGTAGAAATAAAAAATTTATACCTACATGTCACTTTTGTGGGGTAAACGGACACATAAGGCCAAATTGTTACAAGTTGTTGCAAATAATATTTCAGAGGGCTCAAAACCAAAAATCTAGACACTCTTCGACGAATTTCCAATAGCAGCCTATGTTTCCAAAATATATTTTGGTTAGAAAGGGTCAATTATAAGCATTTGTAGCTCTCAAATCCATATGGGTTGCTTCACATAATGGTTAACATTTTGACAGTGGGTGTTCATGTCATATGATAGGTGAAAGGAGCTACTTGATGGATTATCAAAGTTGTGTGGATGGTCACGTTACTTTTGGTGATGGACAAAAGGCCATAGTTATTAGAAAAGGGACCTTTTACGTGGATGGACTACCACACTTCACTAATATACTTCACGTTGATGGATTAAAAATCAACTTGGTAAGTATTAATCAACTTTGTGATGATGGACTATTAGCTAAATTTACTAATGATGGCTGCAAGGTGTTGAACAAACAAGGAGAGTGCTTAGTAAGTGGTAGAAGATTGGCGAATAACTACTACATATTATAGGCTATTACTTCTTGCAATTCAACCGCATATGATAATATATCTCTATGGCAACAAAAGATTTATAAGGTGGTAGAAGAGAATCTTCCAAATCAGCTTCACACATCAAATCAGAGGCACAACGAAGCTAAAATTAGAAAATGTCCAGATTCATAATTAGTTATTGCTAGAAAAGAAACTGGTCAGATAGAGAACTAGTTAGTTACTTCGGAGGAAGAAACCAACCAAACAATTGATGATAGAGAAAATGTGATGAGGAATAAGGTCAAGTTTGGATTTCTTTGAGGGGCACAGGAATTATGTGCTTTACGTTTTTGAATTATATTGATGTTGTTTATTAAAAATTAAAAAATGAAAAAAGGTTCGAAGGAGTTAACGTATAGACTTTTTGAGTTTTTGATTTGTAGGTTTTCTAAGGTTTAGGTGGCTTTTCCTTACTTATGAAATAGTATATTTGATGTGGAAATGAGGCTCTGCTTGATGATTTGAGAGTTTTGCTTTTGGATTTTGATTTGCGAAGTTATGTCGAGAAAATGTTGATGCTTGGTTAGAATCCTGTAAGAAGATACAAGTTTTCTATGATTTGGGTATTTCATTTTTTATCTTGGTTTCTCTTTACAACGTGGCTATATGAGTTTGGGCAATATGTTTTCATATGGTTTATGTGAGGCAGAGATTGATTAAATTTGATTATGATTCGATGAATGCATTTTTAAAGTTTGTAAATTTAATTAGTCATATACGGATGGCTTTGATGTGAGTAATGATATCTTGGCTAGTGTGTGATAAATTATCATATTGGCCTTCTGCTGCGGCACTAAATGCTTATGATTCTTTTGCTGCACCTACTGCTAATTTTTATGTCTCCTTATTTACTGAGATTGATCGCATTGAAGACATTCTTTGTTTTTGGCATCTTTTTGTCCCATGAGAGAGAAAATTGGATGATTGTTGGCTGTTTTGTTAACTTGAGATTATTGTCTCTTTAGATATTTTCTGGATATTTTCTTACTTATGTGAACTTGACAATTGACAATTATTTATGTGAACTTGGACAATTGTTATTGAACTTGATGTTATATGAACTTAATGTTATTTGGAACTCGAAGTTCAATTAAGAGGGTGTCCAATTATCTTTTTAAGGAGTTCTTATATGTGACAAATAATGCCCAAAAAGGGGAGATTGTTAAGATATATGCTAAGATATCTTGATTAATTAATTTTGGGCATTATTTGTAATTGGACATAGTTGGTTATTTGTGAAATATCATTATGATGAATATTCTACCTTATGTAGGATTCTTTGAAGATAAGATTATATAAGGATAAAATCATATGATAAGATTTAAGTGGGATAAAATCAATATATTTTATTGAAGATAATTTGCAGATTTATGGTAATTTTAGGACTATTTTTTGACATCCTATTTCGGTAGTTTTATCTATATAAGGCAGCTGCATTTTTCGTTGATTTGTTCCATCTTTGGCAGCTGCATTCCATGTGCAATAACGTAAATTTCTGGACTATATAGAGGTTGTTTTGTGTGAGAAAAATGACCAGTATATGGTGACTTGGCAACTGTATTTTTGAAAATTTTAAGCTATCTTAGCAGCTGATTTTTCAGGGATCTTATCTACATTTGGCAGTTGCATTTTCTCCATGAGTTGCTTTATTTTTCTGAGCTGTCCAATAATTTTTTATGTGAAAAAACCTCTAGCAAATTTTGTATGGTTGTAGCTCTATTCACTCAAACGTTTGTTTATTTGATGAGTTTTGTGGCTACTATGCCTAGGATGCTTCAGTAACAATATCGAAGGTTCACAACAGATTTCTTGGTAGACAACTTTCCATACTTTCATTGATGAAGCTATAAATTTAGGAGAGTTGTTTTTATCTCAAGTGCTTTCTTTGCTTATGTCTTTATTGATTCAATCACTTGAATTGTGAAAATCCTCTGTTGAGGTTCGCACGAGTTGGTCGTGTTATTGGGAATGATTTACTTTCACGGGGAGTAAGTATGAGGGATAGTGTCAAGGGTTGAGTGAGTTGACTCTATAAAGCCTTAAGTAAAACTATTGTATCACAAGTAAAAGTTGATTAAGCCAGATGAGAGCCACGTAGATGTAGGCAAGGTGTGCCATGTTAAGTCAAGAGGACTTTACGATGAGTAATTTTGATGACAATCAAATAATAATAATGTTAGAAACAAATGAACGTTTTTGACAACTGTGTTAAGTGTGCAGACAAAGTACAGAACACAGACGCAAAAGGAAATATAGACGCAAAGTCAGTATACGCAAAAACAACACAGACATAGACACAGACGCAGATGTGAAGTCAAAGTACAGAACGCAGATGCAAAGTTAAAACACAGACGCAGACGCAAAGACAATGCAGACGCAAAGTCAGTATAGACGCAAAGTCGAAATACAGACGCAAAAATAACACAGACGCAGATGCGAAATCAAAACGCAGACACAGACACAAATACAACACAGACGCAGATGCAAATATAACACAGACGTAGACGCAAATACAACACAGACGCAGACGCAAAGAAGACATAGACGATACCATGAAGATACAGTAACACGTCAGAACAGTTACTTAGTTAGAGTTAGTTACAGAACTCAACTAAATGACAGTTATCAAGAAGCGGTTATCAAATATCAAGAAGCAGTTAGAGACGAAGGCTATAAATACTAGTCGTAGTCGAAGATGTTATAAGTCTTAGAAAAGTTAGAGAAAAGTCTTACAAATCTTACGACTCA
>JANQAP020025721.1:0-10591 GCA_026874005.2 Erythroxylum coriaceum | reverse complement strand
AACCCAATCAGCCTTAACGATGCCCAATGTCTTCAACCAAGCTACACCAAGAATTAAGTCCACACCACCCAATGGAATTAGAAAACTATTTACCTGAATATCGGTGTCACCCAAACCAATGTGCACCCCTCTGTATAAACCAGACGTCTCCTTAAAATTCCCATCATCGAGTCACACCCCAATCGATGTTGTGGGCTCAATAACAAGACCAGTTGTCGTTGCAATCCATTTGGCCATAAAATAGTGGCTAGCGCCACTATTGACCATAACAATCACCTGAAAAGCACCGATTTGCCTTTTCAATTTCATAGTATGCCCTTGACTTGTCCAACCTATAGCAAAGTATGGCAGCTCCAACTGAGTGAGTTGCAAGTTTGCTAGGGTAGAGTCAGCGCCTGATGTGGCACCTACAGTGATATTCCTGCCAAAATCTGCTTCATCTTCCTCATCTTCACCAAGAATAATCGTGCACAGAGTCTTATGCTGGCACTGGTGCAGAGGATGGTAGGGCTCCTTACACCAAAAACACAAGCCCTTCTATCGAAGGTCCTGATACTCCTTTTGGGAATAACGATGAGTCCCACGCTGCATGTTGATGACATCCCCTTGAGGAGGTTTGTCAATCGCCGCGAGCCCAGGATAAGTTAGTAATTTATGGGGTTGGCCTGTCTAAGTAGGTGGGCCCACTAATAAACCCTACTCGAACGTCGAGCCCAAACCCAAAATGATGAGTATTTGGGAAAGTCATCTTCCTCCTCAAGTGCACTTCCAACGCATATTTTACCTCCTTCGCTAGGTTCATGGTACGGTATAAGTCAACAGCTTCATGTAGTCAAATATTAACACGGATGTCTTCCTTGAGCCCATTAAGGAACTGCCCAATGAAAAATTCCTCAAACCACCCCTTCACCTGGGCAGATTTCTTGACAAACTCTCGAATATAAGCATTAACTGAACCTTACTGTCAAACAGCTGCGAGGAGCTCATAAGGATTAGTAGCAAGTGCTCCCCCAAACCACGCCAATATCTCCTATTTGACTTCGTCCCAAACCAGCAGTTGGCGTGGTTCCTGAAGCCAACCCATCCAACGCAACGCATGGCCTTCCATGCAAACCATGGCTAGCGTAACCTTCATATTATCAAGCGTTTGTTGGATCTGAAAGTACTACTCAGCTCGGCGTACCCAACTTAATGGGTCAGTGTGGTTAAAATTCGGCAGCTAGATCTTCTTCGCGAAGATTTGCACGTCGTCCAGTGAGATCAACAGTGTCGTAGCTCGAGAAGATAAAGGAGCATCAATGCTTCGGCCATTAGGTATAGCGGAAAGTCCCCTAGTATCATCGGTTGCCTTGCCTTTCAAAATAGCGGCAAGCATCACTTTGATCTCGACTAACTGAGACTTTGTGTCGAGCAACTGGCTCTGTTCTCGCTGAGCTCAATGCCTATGTCGCCCATTTGCTGCTCTATTAATCCCAAGCTCCTCTCTATTGTCTACAGGCATCCATCCATTCTTGTGGTCGTCATTTGCTCACCGCACCAATGTTAGTAGAGTAAAGAGCTGAATAACAATAAGTATATAAAAGATAGTAATGAAAACAAGATCAGAAGGAAATCCTTCTCCAGCTATAAGTCGAGACAAACAAAATTACTCAACGCCTTATTCCTCCCACATTCCTCCTATATATACCTGACACCTTCTCCAAGTTAGTTACAGCCCAAATATGCTACCCCTGCCTTATACGGTTAAAGCCAGGAATAATCTAGTCTATGACTCAACATTCTTTTTGCGCCTACTATAGACTAGTAGAGGTTTGCCAGCATGGACATCACCGTCCACGTCAGGTGCTCTATCAGTAACACTTGTCAGTACGATCAAGGCAACTAGTTATTCTTATGTAGTAACTAAGTATAGGGGCACACAAGACATCAAATCACCAAAAGGAAAGTTGGTTTATCCCAATCTACCAAAAACTGTAATAAGATCAAACCTCAATACCATAAGCAAATCAAAGATTCATGCAATAACAACATTATCCATAGTTTAGTTCAGTAATATATATGAAAATATCATTCAAAACCAAAAAAAAATCCTGTTAGGCTATATATGATCAGCATCTAGAAATCATTATATAAATTTTTTAAAACAATAAACAGGACATACAATATATGGATTTATCAGCAAAATCTATAAAGAGAATAATCACAAGCAACAAGAAAATAAATTGAACTAGTTACCCCAGGTGTACAAGGCTTAATTTATGAGGAGCCCACTCTTCTGGAACTTTCTTGAACCTATCTAAGGTCATCAAACATGTTGAAAACAAATATATGTGACCTGTCCAACTTGTACCCATTTGTTTTCTCCTAAGTTTGCTCAGCTTCCTGTGACGATCAAGGCAAACACTTTCATTTTGCAAGAAATATCTAAGACACATAAAAGGATTCGCTCAGCTGAAACTAATGTTGTCGACAAACAAACAAAAAAATCGTAAGCCAGTTGCAAGATAATGTCATCTACCGTTGAACACAAATCCAAAATATAATGCAACTTAATTGAATAATATTTACTCCCACATTGACAGAAACAAACTGATTTCGTGAGAAAGAAAAAGCTAGTAAATTTAAACCGATATCATTGGCTAAACACAGACAATTATTTTTAAAAAAAAAACCAATGCAACAAAAGAGTATAAATAAGTTGTTTTATTAAAAAAAATGACCTGAGGGGTATTGAAGTCAATGAAGCAGTAGCCAACAGTTTTCTGGGTTTGAGAATCAACAGGCATCCAGGGGCCATCCTCCTTAATCATACCCATCTGATTATAAATCTTGCGAATAACTCCTTCGAGTTTATCGAATTTCTCCTTTGTAACGATTGGTATATGATCAACAACAATAATGTTACCAAACCCAGAGTCCATATCCAACTGCTCCTCTTGATAAACATCTTCATCGTCACTGCAAAAAAAAAAAATATAATAATAGTAATTGAGTATTAAAACAAAAGAATTGATACTACGTACCAAAATCGAGGACAGAGATTACCTTCTAATACCGAAAGCGTCGCCGGCAGGGAGACGAATGGAGCCGTGATCGAGTTGTGAGAGGTCGATTCCAGCGAGGGCGGCCCTTGGCTCAATGTCTCTCATCAATACAGCTACGTCCGCCATGATTTTTAATTTCTCTCTCTAGAGTTGAGAGAGCAACGCAGGTGCCGAACAAGCAGAAGTTTGAAGAAGAAGCAGATTAGACTTTAGGTTAAATGCATGCATGTTTTTGTGAACTTTTGTCAATGGCGTGGAATTAGTAATAACATATTGGACTTTAAAGTAAGCCCTTAGCGGCTATTTAATTTTATTTCTATATTTTTGATGTAGTTTTTAATTTTGATTTTATTTTTATTTTTATTTTTAAATAAAAACAAAAAATTTCTTGTTTATTAATAATATTATAGTGATATTTTTAATAATTATAATTATATATTAGATAATTTAAAAATAAATTATTTTTATAAATAAATTTATCTTAATCTCTTATATAATAGTTATTGATAAATTATTAATAAAAATATTTATATTTTATTAAAATTAAATAACTAAATTTTTATTTATAAATTAGTATTTATTTTAATATATATCTTAACTATTAAAGCAAATTTATTTAAAATTTATATATTAAAGATATTTTAAATTTCAAATTATTTTTAATTAATATAAAAATTAATTAAATTATTCATAATTCTTGTTGATAATAATGTTCAATAATTATATTTAGTTGATAATAAAAAATTATAGAAAAATAGAAATAGAAAACAAAAATCACTTTTAATGGCTTTCGTAAGTTATGAAAACCGGAAGAAACTAAAATTAAAAACTCAATCAAACAATTTTTAATGAATTTTACATCAAAAAATTAAAAATATAAATAGAAACAAATAGACACTTAATTAATTAAACTACTTTTATTTATGTACTAATTCGAGCTTTAAGATACCATGAAATTATGATATGGTTGGTGGCGTAGAGTACAAAAGACTCAATTTTATTGTGTTTGCATTTTAATTTAACAACTAAGTTTTAATATAAGTATATCAAATACCTTGTATGTACAATATTTATTATTGTTTTTAAGTACATAATATATATTAACATACAAAATGTCACAATAAAAAGGATTTTTACTAAAGTATGAAAAAGAACACGATAATAAGATTTCATGCTTTCTTTGCATCTAGCACCATATGTCCATTTTTTTAAAATAAATAGATAATTATGGTTAGGCTATCTTATCTTGAGTAATAAAATCTTAAATGACATGTGATATGTTTAAAACAATAGAGAAACAATATAATAATTTGTATTTGTTTAAATAATATGATTATTAGAGGGACACTTTAGACATCAGTTAAAAAAAATTTTTGAAAAGGAAAATGGTGGTAATTAATAAATAATGAAAGTGTTACAAGCAAGACCAAAAAAATTAGGGGCTTACGCTTTTATAATCCTTGCAAACTTATAAGAGGGGTATAAACAAAATATGAATCATTGAAAAAGAAGTTTAAGCATGAAAAGATTTATATATTCAAAGATAAGATGTTGGCATTACAATTCTGGTTAGGTTCTTCAATAGTAACATCTCTCTGATTCCTTTGGTGATGTCTGATTTGAGGGAATATGTTGATGAGCTTTTGTTTGCAAAACTTTTGAGGTTCCTTTCTCTCTATAGTGTGTAAACACAAAGCCCCAAAGCAAGGATGTAGATCAATTTATCATATTGCAAGTAAGCTGTCTGATTGGACAATTCATATGTAATATTAGCAAGTTAGTTCCTTAGATTAAGCCATAACCATTTCCTTTTGACATACTCCTATATAGTATTGTTGAAAGGACGTGTAGAAAATATGGTCTCTTGTTTCTACATGCAGTTGACACATAGAATAGTTTTTATCAGCTTGTAGGTAAGGCAGTCTATCAAAGGTCTTGAGTTTGTTTTGTATTGCAAGCTATATAATGAAGGAGATTCTTAGAGTTAATGCCTTGCTTCAAACAAATTTATCCCAGTCAACCTTGAGGCATCTTCTTCTCAAGAGATTTTTGGTTGTTTTGTTGGTTAATGTATGGACAAGCTGGCCTTTCTAGTAAAATATATCAGGAGAATTTGGGTTGGGGTTGTATATGGGTTATAAATGTCTCAATTTATGAGGGGGTAATAGATGGTTAATTGACTATATTTTTAACTCATATTTAATGTATTCTTGCTTGATATTTTATTTTTTAGTATATATTTAGTACTTAATTAGTTTCAAGTGTGTTTACAGAGTATAATTGCCTTCACGGACTTAAAGGAGAAGAATTCTGACAAAAATGCAACGTAAAATAGAGAATCAGCAATCTAGAAGGAGTACACGGCTGTGCACTTTTACACAACCGTACATTTCGTGATGCTCGATGAATTCTGATTATGCACGGTCTGATACACTGTCGTGCAAGAGATTGTGCATAACCCAAAAACCTAGATTTTCATATAAAATCAACATTTTGGAGGCAAATTAGAGGAGGAAGCGACAGGCATCATTCTTAGAAGTCCAAAAGCGATTCCAAAGGTGATTTAGAACTTAAGAAGCGAGAGACGTAGAGTTTTTATCGACAGATCCATCAGAATGTAAGATTGAATGTCTACATTGTCAGAATACACGATAGAGAACAATCAGGGAGATTTAGAATTATGAGTCTATTGTTTTCTGTTATGTTTTCTGTATATATGGATATGAGTTCGTGTTTGTTGATGTATAGCTAAATTTTCTGTTAGTATTTAGGCTAGATGAACCCTAGTTGATACCAAAACATGTTTTGATTATTTTGTGAATGCAATTGAGTTAGTTGATTGTTGTGATACAATTATCTGTTTTATTATTGTCTTTTAATCTATTTTATTAAACTTAAATTTGATTTCATACTTAGCAATTGAGAAATCCTAGGTTTGAATAGATCTATGATAACTAGAAAGAGTTGATTGCAATCCTAGAGATAGGAAAACATAAATCTTTTATATTATGGTCAAACCTAATAGAGGGATTCATAATACGGTAAAGTAATCCTATAAGATTGAACCTAAGTAATTCAGTTAGAAACTATAAAATTAGTTGTTAGTAGACTTAAGGTTAGCTGCTAGTATACCTTAGGAATGTCCACGGTCCAATTAATCAACAAAATAATTGGATAGCAAATAATCAATCTGTTAAGGGTTAGGGGGATTCAATACCTAGATACTAGTTAATTGATATCGGTAATTAACTTAGTGATCTCACAATTCTTTACTTAAATTGAGCTGCTTGTTTACTTTATTTGCTTAATTTTAGTTTCTTTAATTAAAGACCACAACCAATCCTTAGGTCAGATAATAGAATAACAGTAATTACTAGTACTCACCATCTTTATGGGATCGACTCATATTTGTCAGTACTTGCTACAACTATAGAGTGCATTTGCAATATTAAATATTGACTACTCAAAAATTAGGTCAATTAGGGAGATGCCAAGATTTTTCATTAATGACTGAGCAAAACCTAGGGTGGAGTGAAGAGACATATCAGATCCTTGGGATGTAAAGAGAGTACAAGAGTTGTCCTTAATACAACCAATTATCAAACCAGAATGTGGTTAGCCTAACATCAATTTGCACCATATCTCTCAGTTTAAGTTGATGGTTTAAGAAGTGCGAGTGTGACGAACTTTTATTGATTTGCCATATACATCTACCTTAGAGAAAGTATGAATGTAGCCATTTGATCCATAATGAGCTTTTATCAATCAATATCCACCAAAATCTTTTGAGAATTAGTGCCTGATTTATGGTCTTGATAGATGAAGTATTTAGTCCACCTTCATCTTTGGGGAGGCAAATGTCTGTCCATTTTACCTTGGCTACATCTTTTGAACCATCTGAATGACTCCATAAGAAGTTCTTGAGCAATCTTTCTATAGCTTTGATAATGTTTTGGGATAGGAATATGTGGGAGCTACAGTATATATGCAAAGAGTTAAGCACTGACTTTATGAGCTGTAACTTGCTCGTATAGGATAGAGATTTATTCACCCAAGAGTTGATTCTTTTCTGAATTCTTTTAGTGAGAGGTTAGCATTTGACAAAGTTGAGTCTTTTTGTTGTCATAGGAAGTCCCAAATACAGAAGTGGAGGACATTTGGATTGCCTTCCAGTAGTTTATGCAATGAGTGGTTCTAATGTGTTGGCATTTTTGGAAATTAGGAAATGACTTTTGTTTAAATTGATCTACAGGCTTAAAAGCATTTGAATTTATCAAGTACCTTCACGAATGTTTGAATGGAGTCCAGTTTAGCCATACAAAATAAAAGGGGATCATCTAAAAAACAAAGGTTAGATAAACTAATCTTTTTGCATTTTGAGTGGTGCCTGAATTTGGAGTTGAGAAGCAATTCTTATTTGATGATTAAGTTGAAATTTTCCATACAAAGAATAAAGAGATAGAGGGATAAGAGATCCTCCTGTCTGAGACATCTGCCAACTTTGAAGAACTTGGCTAGAATTCCATTGAACATGACTGATAATGTAGCAAAGGAGATGCATTCCCTTAACCATTTAATGAAGACTTTTGGAAACCAATAAGCATACAACATTTTTTCATAAAAAATCCCAGCTTACACTTTCAAATGTCTTATGAAAATCTATTTTTATTATGCAATTAGGAGAGTAATTTGATCTCGAGTATCCCTTTAATAGTTCTTGAATTATAAGAACATTGTCTCAAATATGTTTGTCACTTATATAAGCACCTTAATTCTCACTAGTCAAAGGGGTTATTGCTTTCTTCAATCTAGTTGGTAGATTTTGGAGATAATTTTGTAAAAGAAGTTGGTGCAAGTTATAGATCTAAAGTCTCCAAAGTCTGAGGGGTTTAAACCTTTGGGGATTAAGCAAAGAAAAATTATATTGATTTCCTTAAGGAGTACTCCCTTTATGAAGAACTCATGGACAACCTTTTTCACCAAATTTCCAGTGATGTTTTAGGATTTTTGGAAAAAAAATAACCATTGAAACCATCAGACCCTGGGGCCTTATACCATCCATTTCAAATACAACCTTCTCAATTTCATTATCATCAACAGGTTTAGTTTTAAAAAACCCAAATTTTAAGGAAAAACTTGATTCAGAGTAATTTTGCAATGATCATTAAGTGAAACAATTGAAGGACTAGGAGTGTCAAAGAGAGAATCAAAATACCTTATCGCTTCCTCTTTTATATCCTGGTATTTCCAAAGAGTTGATCCCTCTTTGGATGTGATAGAGTAAACTTTGTTGCGATTTTTCCTTACTAGAATCGAGTTGAAAAAGAAGCTAGTGCAATTATCACCATCTTTAAGCTAATTCACTCTAGCCCTTTGTTGTAGCAAAGAATTGTGATTTTTACATCTTGTATGAATTTGGAAAGAGCTAGCTTCTCTGTGTCTAGCAGCATCTGATCATTTGGTTTCAAGACCTTCTTAGTTTAAATGTCTTCAAGTTTCATTCTGGTAGAGTTGACAACAACTATGGTGGATCCTTTAAATTGTTTTAATAATTTGAGTTTATGATCTTTAACTTTTGTTTGTACACAACTAAATTGCTTGGTCCTCACACAATGGTAGTTTGCCCCTCTTCTGCAAGCTTTAGAGAAACTTAATTAACTGAGAAGGTAGTTATTGAATTTGAAAGGATAATGTGTGACATTTTTCTAGAACAACTTATCAACTATAATTGGGGTGTGATCTGAGAATAAAGGGTCTTTGAATTTGGCTATGCTATTAGGAAATTGATTTAACCAAATATCATTGATTTACCAATCTGAGTTTTGTTTATTATACCAAGTGAATGTATGTCTCACAAATTTGAGATCTGTCATCCCTAAATCTCGCACACATTCCTTGAAATTTGCTAAGTAGTTCTTTAAATTTCAATGCCCCTGAGCTTCTAAAATGTAAAGAATTAAGTTGAAAACCCCACATATCATCCACAGTTTTGTGATGTTGCCGCTGACAGTTTTAAGGTTATTCTATAGACACCTTCTCTAAAATCCAAAGTTAATCGTATACATGAAGGATATATTCATGTCAACATTTTCCTGTAAGAAGAACATATTAAGATGCATTACTTGCTCATTAAAATCCAACAGATCCACTTTAATCTCTCTATTGAGTGCCCAGGATGCTTAACTTACCCATATTTTTTAATCTTATTTTGGTTTCTAGTAAGGCTACTAAAAGTGGTTTCTCTCTACTAACAAAGTCCCTTAGAGTTGAAAGTTTGGAGGGACAGTTTAATCTTCTACATTCCAAGTTATGATTAACATACTAAGAAGATTGACCTTTGGAGCTTTTTCCCTTACTCTTTTGTGATCTTCTTTCCACTATTTGGAATTTCTTAGTGCTTCCTGCCTTATTGGTGTAGATTTCCTTAATTAGTGGTTTTTCATTTAATGTTTGAATAGGAGTTGCAGAGTCGATGGAATTTATTGTTATAGTAATTAATCTTCTAGAATCTGAATTGTTGGAGTTTGTAATACCCTCTGATGGTTGGTTCCCTCCTTCAACAGTATCACATATGGCTAGTTTATGTCTAATAGTCTTTTTCTGCTTTCCACTACTATTGTTTATAGGATTGTTATTGCTTCTGTTTTCAATATTCTCTAAGTGTTGGTCATTCTTCTTAAGGATAGTTTTTGAGCTTTCTTCATTTAACATATCAGTTCCCTTGATTAAAGCATTTTCATAAGTAGAATTTCGAATGGGGATTTTCATCACATTGCTTCCAACCTCCTCTACATTGCCATCTGCACTTATAATAACTGAAGTATTACTTTCCATAATTTCCATATGTTGCTCTACCTTTACAATCTCCATGAGCTTCTAGTAACTTCCAGATTTGAAGTTTTTCCCAGTGGCTCTCCAAACCTTCCCTTCTGACTTGGGAGGTGGCTTCTAATGGTATGAGATAGCAATGGTGTCTTCGCATAGTTTTTTTGTCTTCAACAATTCTCATAATTGGGAGTTCATTTGGGAGATCATTTGAGAGCTCAATGCTTACACATATTCTAGCATACCCTATCCTAATTTTCTTAGTAGTATTTTCATCCATGCATAAAGGTTTTCTTATGTAGCTAGCTAAAGAACTTAACCCCTGAGTAGTCCAGTATTCGAGGGGTACGTTATGAAAATTTATCCACTGTGGAATGCTTTGAATTTTGATAGTTTCTTAACCTTAAGCTGGGCTACCATATTTGTAAGAAAATGGGTAAGTTCCCTAACAATCTGTTTGGTTACTGTCTTCAATATGCAGAGACGGAGCGAAACGGAAATTTAGAGACGGAACAGAACAGAAATTGGAGACAGTGAGTTGTTTGGTTGTGATGAACAGAATAGAAACAATTGTCTCCGTCTCGAGGACAGAAATGTGTTTGGTTGCAGGGGACAAAATATGAAAACAATGGCTATGACGAAAATGCCCCTACAGTATAATATGATTGGAAATATGTAATTTATTGATTATTTTATAATTATATCAATATTTATTTTAAGTG
>JANQAP020025675.1:0-10592 GCA_026874005.2 Erythroxylum coriaceum | reverse complement strand
AGACTAAGCAAAAGAGATGAATTAGGATGAAATTGATGATGAGGAGTGCTGGAAATATGTTAGATGTAGTGTTTCTATTGAACATGCATCTGAAATTTAGACATGTATTGATCTAAGGATATCCAAATAGGATGATTGTTGATTTATATTAAATTAGAGATGAATTACTACAATTTTTATGAAGAAATCGAGTTTGAATTCTGTCTCTAAGAGTTTTGAAATTTGTTTTGAAGTTGAGTTTCAGATTATGTCTCTGTTTCTGAACAGCATGTAGTAAATTAGGTATAACTTGCAGTTTACTGGGCCAAATTGTATGAACTTTAGTTCGTTAGAAATTTAAGACATAGATGAACATTTGTTTAGAAGACAGTATTGCCAAAAAAACCTTATTTTCTAGGTCATAATGGTCATACAAAACTAACATAAAAAATAGAGTTGGAAAAGCTAGAAAATGAGTTATGTTTACTACTTTCTATAAAAGTTCGCCGCGGCCAACTCTTTGGTTCACTACAGCCAACTTGCAGGATTTTTCAAGGATTCCTCTTAGGAAAAGTTCGCCGTAGCCAACTCCTTGGTTCGCCGTGGCCAACTTGCAAGATTTTACGAGAATTCCTCTCGGGAAAAGTTCGTCGTGGCTAACTTTCCTACACAGCTTAAACATGCTTCGATATTTGGATCATAACTTTTTCTATAGTTATCCGAATGGAGTGATTCTTCACTTGGAATAAACTAGAGACATAGGGATACAATTTTTTTGAAGAAATTGAATTTTAATTCTGTCTCTAGAATTCCAAAATCTTACTTGAAGATGAGCACAGAATACTATCTCAATTTAAGAATAGTCCGAATTATTTGGAGTATAACTTTTGGAATACTGAACCGAATTGAATGATTTTGGTGTCATTAGAAACTTAAAAGATAGGAGAACAATTTGATAGAAGAAATTGTTGCCAAATTACTACATTTTTCTGGTTATAGTGATCATGGAAAATTGACCTGAAAGTTTGGAATTTTGGAAATGTTATAAGAAGAAATGAGAGTTGGATACTGTGAAGAGCAACAATGCTAAAAGTGAAATGTCGAGTAATTGAGTTATAAAATGAGAATGTGGATAAAATGTGAAATTTGATAATCTACCTGGGATTGTATTGAGCAAGCATTATACATAGTCCATATACACATTTGTGCATAAATGAATACTTAAGATTGTGCAATTATTAATGTGTGTGCAACGTGTGTATTGCATAATATTGATGTGCAGGATGAAATGTCCACATCCAGACATTTCCAGATTTTGGAAGCAAATGCTAATCTAGAGCGTACTATGAGTTGACCTAGATGGTCTTACTGATTATTCTGTTTGTATTATATATTGAATGATTTTGCAATGTGAATGTGATTATTCTGATTTCCAAACATTGAATGTTCGAGGAGTTTGATAAATGTGAGACTATTGAAGTGCTCCTTGTATATGAATTTGATGAAATATGTGATATCTAATTTGATTGTTAAATGTCGGACCTAGTCTAAATAAACATGTGAATATGCATATGATTGAAAAAGTGTTTCTTAACATTTATGTTGAATGCCAGACCACGGTCCGATGATGAATATGAAATTAAATGTGAATCTGAAAGCATGTGATAGAATGAAATTATGTGAATGTGATGCATTCCATTACATGAATGCATGAAACATAAAGGAAGTTGTGACCAGAGTAGCCACCACAAAAGAGCTTAAAGCTCAGAATGTGAAAAAGAGCTTAAAGCTCAGATTGTGAAAAAGAGTTTAAAGCTCAGAAAGTGTATAAGAGCCAAAGGCTCATTATGTACAATGAGCCCAGTATCTCCAACAGATACGGGACAGTTATCAATGAGCCCGGTATCCACAAGAATACGGGACAGTTATAGGCACTCAGTCACAACAAAGTAATAAATGAAAGTGAGTCTCATGCGCATTGAATTATAAGTGATATGTGTATTTTTAAATGATTGAAATGATTAATTTGACTGCCCTGAATGTGATCCTATATGTTAAATGAAGTGTTGTAAATCATGTGAAAATATGTGAACTGCATGTGCTATGTGATTGAGTGAACTATCGAGGATGGTCACTCATTGAGTTCACAAAACTCACCCAAAATTTGCAATATTTTTTTAGGCTCAGAAGAGTTACCCCGTTAGGCTAACGGGAGTATAGCCACTGCACCTAAGTAAGAGATAGAGGTCGGGATCAGTTTGCATCTACATTAGTATTTCCTTAATTATTGTATCAAAATATGTATTCACAAGTATTTTGCAATGTGTATGTAAATGATTTCGTAATGTAATGGTCGTGACATTGTGTTTGAAAATGTTTATGAATAAAAGTGGGCCCGATTTATTTATTGATTTTTCATAATATGCGTGCATTGTTTTAAAAGAAAAGAAATTTCAGTATTGAATTTGATTAACTGATCGTTCTAGCATGCCACCCTTACGGGGTATGCACTCAGATATTACTTAGGATGTCGGGTACGTGTCTTGCGAGAGTGGGGTGCTACATTAAGAGTCTAAAAATAAGGAAAACATTGCATGTAAGTGGTCATTGACTTAAGTTTTATCCTGAAGAAGGTCAAGTGGAAAATGCAGAAGTTGTGATCCTTAGAGATCAAAATTTCATCACGTGATGAGGAAAACATGGAGTCGAGCCAACAATAATAAACAAAGGCACTGCTTGGGAGGCAATCTAAGGGAAGTTTGTTCCTTTTCCTTTACATTTTCGCATTTGTTGTTTTTGTTGAATGCTACATTTCTTACATTTAATGTTACAATGGCCAATGTAAGTTTTAAGTGTAGGGGTTGGGATCTTTTTTATCATATGTGTTTTTAAGTTTATTTGTTTCTAATGTGTTTTTAAGTTATAAAAAAACAAACAAACCATTTCTCTTTTTCTATTGCTTCTAGGACTATACACTTATAATTAGAGAGTAGAATTAACTAGAAAAATTCATAAAAACTTGGGCATTTATTTTTACTCTTGTGATTGGTCAATGTACGTTATCTTTATAAGAGTAATGACTAGTGGGTCAATATAAGTTAGACAGATTTTCAGCCTTTTTAGACTAACACATCCATATAAGTCTTATTATCTTTTATTCATATGTGATCTTTATGACATTTATATCATGACTTTGCTTTAATTTCCTATTCGAGACCATTTTTTATCATATGCATTAACATGAAATGATAAAGGCATTCTTTATCTAAAAGCTACATTATCCAAATAGCCTACTTATTGATATGATTTTTCTTTTTGAGCTTTATTAACCTTTTCTTTTTATGCTAACCACATTGTAAGCCTTTAACCTAAACAAATATCTTACCCAAGCCTTAAAGATAGTGAAACGTTTATGATTGTTGATGTTTGTGGATGCACAAGAGCATAAGTGTGGGGGTCTGCATATATACGGGTTAGTTATAATTGATAGAATGCGATTTTATCTCTTATCAACAAATTCCATTGTTGATATAGTTTCTTTGTCTAAAAAAAGAAAAAGAAAAAAAGAAAAAAATAGAAAAAAAGAAAAAAAGAGAATAAAAGAAAAAAATTTCAAAGAGGAAAATCATTTGTTTTGCAAAGTAATTCATGTTACTTTTTCCTCCTAAAGTTGTATAAAGTGGGTGATTTGATTATGATGCAAATGGGGGAGATGTGTTTTGAAGGGTCACTCCTTATAATTACAATGTATCATTTATCATCAATTTTTGTGAGTGATCTCTTCTAATTGTTTATGCTTTATATGCTTTGTAGTGTGAAGGCAAGGCTGTAATCTAAGTTATGAAATAGAGTTTTTACAGTTATCATAACTAATGGAACCCAGTCTGAGTGGATGTTAATTTTTGCATTTGATATTCCGTTGAGTGTTTTTCTTGCTTAACTAGTGTTGATGGCTTTTGAACTACATGATCCAGACAATTCTCACCTTAACCTTTACCCCCTTTAGAACCTTAAAAAGTCCTTTAATTCATGATTACGCATGTGAAATTTTTAGTAGTAAAGAACCAAAATGATGTGGAATATCTTGATCATGAATGGTGTTTGAGTGTACCTATAGATCTATCTTCTTTTTAAACACGTCTTATTAAAGTTTATAGATTACTCAGTTTTTAAAGGGAATGGTTATTAATTGATCATAAGTAAAACATTGAATGTTTAATTCTTGCCATGGTTTTGAAAGTTATTCCTCTTTTCTCATGATTATCTATTCTTAGGACATATGGAAAAGGAGGACTGTGTAACTCTCTAAAAGTATGTAGGATTGTGAATACATAGTTTTAGCTTCTTTTGCAACTTACATGGCCATGTAAGTGGCTGTGTAGCTCAGCAAGATGGTGTATATTTGTGAATAGGGGGAAAATGACATAAATGGTTAGATATATGGTTGTGTGGCTAATTGTGTATCTCCTAAACCCTAATTTTTACTATAAAAAGACATTTAAGCGTCCAACAAAGGGAGAAGAGTTTTAGAAACACAAAATGGGGCATATTTCTTACCTCCTTGAGATCTATGAGAAACTAAACTTCTTCCTTCTAGTTCAGAGGGCATATCGAAGCCGAAGAACGTGTTTGGACATCTCTTCATCTTATAATGTTGTTCTCTATCTTTTAGAATTGTTCGTGTTATTCTTTGTTTAATGTTTTAGGATTCATGTATGAATGATTAATGTTCTCATTCTCAAATAGATTATTTATATATGAACTCATTGCTAGAATCTATATTAAAATACGTAATCGTTGTTACTCTGATTCATTTATAGTAAACTAATGGTTATGCATCATTAGGGATAACATAATATAGATTAAATGACCCAAGCTTGTGTAGTTATTATTTAGATTACCTTATTTTTCTAGTTTATAATATAGTTGTCATACTAAATCTAGGGAACTTATTCTAGGTTGTTTGATAGCTAGACCTAATTAAAGAGATTATTTTGATTCTATAAGATATAAGGGAAAACTGGGGCTAATAAAACTTAATAATTAATCTACAGCTAATAATTTCAAAGAGAAGTATAAGAACAACATGATGATTAGGTATGATCAATCATATGGAGGTTGAGATTAAACTAAGAACTGGATCTAAAACCCATTTGCTAATTTAATCAATTTTGTACTGTTTTATTTGATTTATTTTTAATATTTTAGTTTTACTTTATTTTGTTAGCCAAATTGAACCACCCCCCAATCCCCGGGAAAAAAAATCTTAAACACCAATTCATTCATTACAAAAGCTACATATACACTCTCTGTGAATACGATCCTACCCGCCACTATTACAAATTTAGTTGTGAATAGTTAGGTTTTATTTTCTAGTATGTTCAACACGCATTAAAATGCCTCCATCTTTCTTTCATAGCTATGAAACAATTCATATCATCTTCAACTACAACATTGAGGTTTCTTGATTATTCAGGATTGCTATATTTCAACTCTTAAATATAACCTTGTAGTTTAGAATATTTGTGAGCATAGTCTAATGCTAATTCCTTCCTTAACTTCATCTTAGCAGCTTTGCACATAGTATGATTCATAAATATGTTAAACCTTTCTCTACATTCTTGAATCATCTTCACAGTGATAATGTTAGGCTTTCTATCTCGCCAAAAACTTTGTTGATATCATTTTAGGCTTGTTTATTATGAAATATGTATGCTTAGACCTATATGTTTTTATTTTGAAATATTTGTCATTACTATCATAGTTTACATACAATTCCTACTTACATCCTTTAATGCATCCAACTCTAATTCATTTAGACTCACCTTTTCTTTTCACTGGACATTAAACCTTAGCTCTATAAATAATCAATAACAACATCTTTAACTAAACTCTTTAGCATTACCAAACTCTATACTTAGTGTTCAATATAACTACTACCACCTGATTCATGTCAAACACTTATGCTAGGTCTTATAATTGGCTCCCTAAGCTCCTCTTGACTAGGGTACTCATCATTATCAATGAAAATTTTATAATCACTAGAGTCAATCTCCATTAGTTGTTGACCATCTGGAATTGAAACAACAAATTTATCTTATACACCTTCAGCTATATCATCACTTTCAACTTCATTATCACATTTAGCTTCATTATCACAAGTTCCGATATCCCTATTATCACTATTCTCTTCTTGATCGATATTTATATTGACTTCATCATGCATAACATCCTCATTAAATTCCAAATCCTCTTCATTACCTATTATAGCCTAAACTTTTAGAGCCATAATCGAATCATTAAGTTTATATGTGAGATAGCCTAATTGTCCCATATATTTTAAAAGTTTTATTAACCTAATTCAACTTTTATTAAATTCAAAGAGCCTTAAAGACTTATTGAATCTAAAATAAGGAACTCTATAATAAAACTTGTTAACTTGTAAGTATCAAAGTTCCTCTCCTATCTCACAAATTTGTCTATAGTTAATAAAATCAAGTTTCATTTTGTCAAAATAAATTGACAAGCCACCCTCATAACTCAACTTGGGATCTTTATTAGAGTATTCACCATAGCATAACTTCAAGGTTCCATATTGAGTTATTATAACTCCACAAAGGCAAGTAAATAACCTTGTAAATGACAAGTAAATAATAATTTGTAAAAAAACATATGTAAACACATATATAAGGTACTTTAACTAATGTAAATTTAGCAAAAAATAACTGAGTAGAAAATAATATACAAGCTACTTTAGATGCAAACACATATACAAGTTATTTTAGATATGAATACATATATAAGCATATACAAACACATATATAAGCTACTTTTACGAATGTTAATTGAGCAAAAAAAATACAAGCTATTTTAGTTGCAAATAGACATATAAGTTATTTCAGTATAAACACAAATACAAAACCATACAAACATATATACAAGCTATTTCAGATGCATTTCAAGTCACATGAAAGCTTATAATTTTAAAAGAAAATGAATATGCAAGTTTATAGTAGAAGTTCACAAATTATTTATACATTATTGATAAGTATAGGACATAAGAGATTCAAATGTTTTATAGATGGAATTTATGTTGTTTTTTTTCTCTTTTTAATCTTAGTCTAAGACCTCTATCAAAGATATTTAAGGATGATATCTATATACTCAAATGCAAGATTATGTTATTGACTTTATTTTATTCTAAATGGTATTAACATAAATTACCTATTTTGTAACTACATTCTTACATGATTAGCTTCAAGGTTCTGTATTGATTCAATAAATCTTTATATAGAGGTGCTTCTTTTAGGTAAACATATATATAAGCTGTGCAATATCATATAATATAGAAGGCATGTAATATTTGAAAATATCGATCAAGAAAGGTTAAGTTGTTGGGACTACATGTTACCTCTAATCCACTACAAAAAATAAAATGGGTCTACAGTTGACTACACTCGTCTCCTACTTATATAAATAGATATCTTAATAAAAATTTAAACAACATAGCATTCTTTAACATAGCAAACCATAGAAACTAAGTGATGGAGTCGCACCATATTGTGAAACAAGAAGAAGCCTACCATAAAAAGTGCACCACACCAATTGTTGATAAATGCGATATCAAGAAATAGAGAAAGGCCACACAACAACTAACAAATAAGCTCAAGATTAGGGATTTCAGTGCCCACTAACATATAAACACAAGCAATTGGGGATATTATGAATTATCTCCGTGTCTAATCTTAAATGAGGTGTTTTTATACATTCATTTCATTTGGTTGTGGTGTGTTTCTTTATTTTATTTTTTCTTGTTTCCCTTCCTTTCATCTGTGCGATCTCATCACAAAGCTCTCAATTTCATAAGGCAAACAAAAGAAAAATATTTTCTTTTTGCCTACCGTATTCTTAGATTAGAAAACCTTTATCTTTGTATTTCAAGAACCAAGTTTTGGGGCACAAAGAAGAGAGATTTTCCAATATCTCTGTATTTTGAATTTTGTTAGGTTCTCAAACTAGTTATTCTATAGATTGTTTTCAACTTTTCCCATTTCCACATTATTGTTTTCAACACATCATATTTGGTGACAAATATCTAGCTTTCGGTGCCCTAATTTTGGTGTTTAACGTTATGACTTGTGGATTTGTTCGTTTAGTATCTGGTAATATATTGAATGCTTTTTAGGATATTCATTCCACGCTTTGGTTGGTAAGTTTGGATTTGATTATTGTCCCTCCTCTTTGCTTATTTTCTTTTACTGTAGCTTTTATCTCTCCGTTAAATGATTGCTCAGAATTTATGAAGATTGCAGTCAGTAAACACTACAATCTAGATTATTTTTGGATGTTGAAAATCGTTCCTTCTATCACTGTTGTCACATTAGACTATGTTCTCTTCTTCTTTATGTGTCACTCTTATGTAGACCCTCTACGCCTATGAAGATTCAGGTTTCTGAAACTTCATCCCATTGAAGGATTGGCAAAATTGTTGATTTTTGGAAAATTTTATGATTTCGGGGTATTTTTGGATTTGGGTTGATTGTTGTATGGTGTTGTGTCCTTCCAACGGTTATGTGCTTCAAATTCCTATACATATATTGACTACTTCCCTTCTTCCTTTTTATTTTTGCTAGTTTCTTTTTTTCCTAGCGTTCTATTAGCAGGGCTTATTGGATTTATATTAGATAAATTCTACTGCATAGCAATTAGGCCAATCATGTTATATGAGGCGGAATGTTGGCCTATATACATATAAATAAGTTTTTGGTGATGGAAATAAGGATGCTTTGGCGGATGTGTAAGCTTACCAGAAGATATAAGGTTAAGAATCTAATGGTAAGAGACAAATTAAAGGTAACGGGTATTAGTGACAAATTGAGAGAGACAAGACTTAGATGGTTTGAATATGTTAAAAGGAGACACCCTGATGCGCCAATGAGATGATGCAAGAAAATAATACTTAATGACTGTAAGAGGAAAAAAGGCAGCCTAAAAAGAACTAGGAGAAAGTAATCAAAAATGATATGACTTGGATGGATCTTATCGAGGACTTGGCCCACAATAGAAAACTTTGGCGTATTAGGATACATGTAAAAGATATCTCTTAATGAGGGCATTCGTATTCTTGTAGGTGTTGCTAGACTGTGTTCTTTGCATTTATTGCGTAGTACTTAACTCCTTGGTAGTTTAGGTTAGTTACTTTCTTACTTTGCGAATTTACTGTATGGACAGACCTAGTCGGAGTTATTCTTGTATGAGTCCTTTTTAGTCTGTAAATGTATTTTGCCTTTTAGCTTGGTTGGAGTTATTTTTATTAAGGTCTTTTTGGTATATATATTTATCTTACCATTTATTGTTAATCTTTGACATGTTCTTAACGTATGTTATTTTATATTACAGTACCTATTATTATTATTATTATTATTATTATTATTATATTTTTATGTATTTATTATTATTATTATTATATCATTATTTTTTTATGCACATTCATTTAAAATTTTATAATATCTTCATGACACATTTGCATGTGGGTTTATCTAATAATCTCTTTACTAAATAAGGGTAAATTTGTGTATTATTAGACTTTTTTAAATTACGTACCTTAGCGGGACTTTTACTGTTGTTATTGATACTGTTATTTTAATTTTAAATGAGAACATTTGGGTTGAAGTTTGTCGTCTACATGTTTTTTCCTTTTATTGCCAGATGACATCATTTGGTTAAATGCCAAACGTTGTTGCCTGGCATTGTTTTTCATCTGGTCATGTCTAGGTGACAATGTTTGGTTTATTGCCAAGCAACCAAATGTCGTAGTCGAGCGATAAAGGCAGATAGAAAACAATCGCATTTGACATGAATATAGGAAGGAAGGTATGGGTAAGGAATGAAAACTACATGCTTGGTGAGGAACTATGATTGAATGAATAGTAATTTCATTCCTTCATTTTGAGTATTGGTCCATACTTCTCATAATAGAGAGAAATGGAAATCATTACTTGATATATTTATGGTTTGAGAAATTAAATAATTAACTCCTTCCCAAACTCATCAACTAAAATATAATTAATTAAAATAATATAATTAATTATAATATAATTCATTAATTAAAATGTTGTAATTAATTAATTAAAATATAATTAATTAAAATAATATAATTATTTGTAATTAAATAAACAAATAGATTATAATTAATTAATTGTAATTAATTAATTATATTATATTATAATTAATCAATTACAATATAATTAATTAAAATATAAATTCATTCATTAACTAAAATATTGTAATTAATTATATTATAATTAATCAATTACAATATAATTAATTAAAATATAATTCATTCATTAATTAAAATATTTTAATTAATTACACTATAATTAATCAATTACAATATAATTAATTAATTAATCAATTACAATATAATTAATTAATTAATTACAATATAATTATTTAATGAATGAATTATATTTTAATTAATTATATTGTAATCGATTAATTATAGTATAATTAATTACAATATTTTAATTAAAATTTAAATTATTATTAATTAATTACATTATAATTAATTAAAATATAAGTAGTTAATTAAAATATAATTATTCATTAATTAA
>JANQAP020025661.1:0-10593 GCA_026874005.2 Erythroxylum coriaceum | reverse complement strand
AGTGCTCACAAAGGGGTAACTGACTCTGCACTGAACCTCTTCCACTGCTAAACTGTACAAAACTACCCCTCTGTCTGAATCCAGACTGTCTTGATCCGGTCAGTGGTCTGAAAGCTCGGTTCTGGCATTTATTGAATCTTTTACCAGAACCACTCTGAATCTCACTACACCTCTTTAATCTAGACCCTTGCCCAGACTCTACTTGTCCCTCTCTCAGTAGCTGCTCAATTTTGATCAAAGTAGCTCTAAACTCAGTGAAACTACTCAGGTTGGAGATCGTTAATCTTGTCCTGATCTCCATGTTCAGCCCATCTTCGAATCTCCTACAGTTATCTTCTTCGGTAGGAATCAAAACAGTAGCATATCCCATCAACTCATTTAACCGGATCTCATATTCTACCACTGACATCCTACCCTGCTTCAAATCTAGGAATTCTTTCATCTTCCTGTCTAAGTAGATCTTGGGTATGTAATTATCCTTGAAGACCCTCAGAAAGTCTTCCCAATTCAAGTTGCAAGGCCTGGTGGTACTGTTTGGGATAGTCTTCCACTACTGATAAGCTGGGCCCTGTAGTAAGGACGCTGCATAGTCAAACCTCTCGTCTGGCTCGCCAGTCAAACCTCTCGTCTGGCTCGCAGTCGATCTGATCAAAAACTCTTTCCGCCCTTTTTAACCATCTCTCAGTCTCAGCAGGGTCTGTGCTGCCAAAGAAATCTACAGCCCTTTGCTTCTGCAGCCTATCATACCTCCTCTCCCTTCTCTCAGGAACTCTAGGAGGCATCTCCTCTGGTCGAGATACCGAAGACTCTCTACTGGCTCCTACAGATCCTAGGTCAGCTGATTGCCCTACTTGATCACCTATGGCGGATGACCTATAATAAATAATAACTTTAATCATTATCCACATTTCTCACGATATTTCATACTTAAAATTCCTATATGTCCCTATAAATGCCAAACCATGCTCTGGTACCACCCAATGTAGCGCCCCGTTACCATGAGGTACATACCGGAACACCCTGAGGATATTCCAATACATAACCTATGATAATGGTGCGCTACTTTCAATCACAACATTCACTTAACATGGCATCATCATTTTTCTGTTTTCTTTTATTCTCTTATAAGACATCATTAAGAAAGTCACAATATTTTAAAACCAAAAATTTCTCCTTTTCATTTCATAAATCCAAATGTAATACATTGTAGCTTTCGAATAACCGTACATGTACATCATCATAACCTAATACAAAATAAGCTACATGAAAGAGGAAATACACAAAAAGTCTATCTAATCTTTCCAACCTCAGCTGACCGACCTTTGAACCATTTCTTCTTTTTCCCAAAAGTACAAGTCTACACTGCTTGTAGCGTCTCTCAGTAGCTAAAGTCGTCTCTCAGTCCTGAAAAATCAACGTTGCAATTTTGGTGAGTTTTGCGAACTCAATGAGATAACCATCATCGATGGTTCACTCAATTCATGCATCACATTAATACACGTAACATATTTTTCACATCTTTGCATATTCATAAAATATCACCTTTCACTTTCAAAACAATCATAATGGTCATTTCATTCATGTAAAATACACATATCAAATATAAATGCAATGCACGTGACTCAATTTCATTTGGTACTTTGTTGTGACCAAGTGCCTTTTTACTAGCTCATATCTCTTTGTGGATACCGAGTTGTATCAATTAATGTCCCATATCCCTTAGTGGATACTGGGTACATGCACAACTGAGCTAAAGGCTCTTATCACATTCTGAGCTTTAAGTTCTTTTACTAGCGACTCCGATCACAGCTGTCATTAACTTTCATGCATTTATGTAATGAAATGCATCATACATATTCAATGATTACACTTATTCAGTCACATTCACACTCTTTCTTATTCACATTTGTCATCGGACTTTTAGTCTGACATTTAACATTGAAGTTGAGAACAAATAGTCAGTCATATTCACATTTAAGTAGCACTTCCAATACAGTCCCGAATATAGAACTCATCGGACAATCAATTGTCCGGAATCAACACAATCACTTTCACATTCATAAGATAACTCAAATATAATCTAACTCAAATAATTAATTGAGTGAGACCGTCTAGGTTACTCACAGGTCATTTCCGAAGCTAATGCCTAGAAGTTCCGGCAACGTCTGGATGTTGACGTTCCAGTTGCTCCTTTATATCACACAATATACACATATCACAATTTGGCACAATTATAAGTGTTTATTAATGCTATATGAAATATGCACAATGCATGTTCATGACAATTCCGGGTATCGCTCTATTATTCTTGTCATGTAAACATTCATATATCCAAACTCACATACGTATCATTTATACTTATGGTTTATACCTCAATAAAACCATAAAAATCGAAACTCATAATTCCTTGGTCAATTCAGATTTTTCCTATAACAACTTTCGGGTCAACATTCCATGTTCTTTTTGACCAAGAAAGTGAAGTAATTTGAGGATTCTTTCTTTTATAAAATTGTTCTCCTATCTCTTAAGTTTCTAATGACACCAATATTATTCAATTTAGTTGAGTATTTCAAAAGTTATGCTTAAAATACTACAGACTGAGCACATTTCAAACTTTGGCTTGTACCTGATCATGCTGTCAAATTTGACAACTCATATCACTCAATTCCCATATTCAAAAATTATGAAATTTATATCATTTGAAAGATAAGATAATAAACTACAACTTTTTTGAAGAAACCTTATCTAATTCGGCATCTATCAATACAGTTTATTCAATATCAACAAGATATGATTTCTGTCTCGGGTAATACTACAACCTCAGTCAAAACTCAATTTCAACCCAGATTTTGAAATTCTTAGAGACAGAAATAAAATTCAATTTCTTCAGAAACATTGTATCCCTATGTCTCTAGTTTACTCCAAATCAATAATCACCTCATTCGGATAACTACAGAACAAGTTATGGCTAAAACACAGAAGCATAGTCAGTGGACATGTTACAGCTACATTTTCCAGCATTCATCTTCCAATGTTTCCAATTTTTCCAGATTTTATTCTACTTCATTTACTCTTCATTCTCAACTCCATTTCAACTCAATATCATACACAGACAAATCAAAATCCATGATTGCTCAAAAACACTAAAACATAACATATTCTTATATAAATTCAACTCCAATTCTCATTCTTTATTTCACTTCTATAAATCATCTAAATTCAAGACATCATCATATACTCTTTCTTAACTTAACACTCACAATTTATCATTCCTCATAACACAAAAATAAAATATGATTCCATTTACCTCTTAATTCCCACATATCATCATATTTCAAACTTCCTTTTAAAATTCAAACGTCCCATAACTCATTATCATAAATGATTCATTTATCCAACAAATTATGAATACATAATCTCATTATTTACACCCACACCCATGTTAAAACACATATATAAGAACTCATGATCATGAATCTCAAGTTATTCATCATAAATGCTTTATTAAACACCAACCCATGAAGATCAACATGTAACTTACTTGATTTCTCTTAAATGTCTTCAAAGGCAACAAGAAGCCCTAACTTCCCATGTCATTCTCGTACATCATCATGGAGGTTGGGAGGTTGGGTCTTTAGTGAAAAATGAAGAAGAGAGCAAGATGAGAGTAGCAAATGAAAGATAAGATCAAGTTGTAACGTTGATGATGGTTGGGTGAGTAAAAATCGTGGGAGTGAAGAAGAGAAGAAGAAAGTCACGAAATAGAAGAAGAAGAAGAAAGCAAGATAAAACATTTAAGTGGTCTTTCTTTAACAATTAATGGTCTTTCTTTGAGTTAAAGAGTGAGTAACGTCAGTGAGGGATGTGTGGTGAGTGGACGTGACACATGCCACTACCACTTGTCACCTTCCTATGGTCCCATTTAGACCATATTCTAATAACTAGTCTATTTAACCCCAATTTCTACTCCAATTGTCTCTAAATTTCAATGACATATGTCATTAAATTCCAAAGTCATTTACAAAAATTTCCACTATCATTAGACTCTTAATTCTACTTCCATTTATCGATTGTCTTCCCACTTCACATTTTTCCTAGTCCAAAAATTTCCCAAAATTTCAAAAATTTTCCTAAAATTCACTAAAAATTTTAAATCACTAAATACACTCTCCAAACCTGTTTTCAACATATAAAAGCCATAATTCTCAATAAAAATCACCTTTCACATATATAAATCAATTATACCCAGAAATTGTCAATGAATGCATGTACAATTATTTTCGTGTGCAAAAAATTCAATATTCACGTGTAGGTGCATATCATATAATGCATGAGCATGCAATGCATTTTTTAATTTCTTAATAATCTCTCATATTTACTATTCTAACCTCAACATGGGTAACGAGATATTACACTATCATTACCCTCCCCATTGAGTACCACTTTGTCCTTAAGGGGAAAAGTGGGAAACTGTTGTTGGATTGCCTCACGAGATTCCCAAGTGGCTTCAAAATTAAGTAGCCCACATCATTTAACCAAACTCGTCTTTCCTACCAAGTTATCACGTCATTGCAATATCTTCTCAGGGGTCACAACCCACTCCATGTCAAAGGTCAAATGAGGTGGAAGGGGCTAACTAATATGCTAAAATCCAAACACCTTCTTGAGTTGGGAGGCATGGAAAATTGGGTGAATGTTAGCACCAGCATGTAAATCAAGTTTATATGCCAATACACCAATCCTCTCTAAAATGTGATAAGGCCCCAAAACTTGGAAAAGAGTTTCTCACTCTGCTTTTTAACCAAGGAGCGCATTTTGTAAGGCTTTAATTTGAGGAAAACCTGATCACCAACTTCATTTTGAACTTCCTTCCGATGCTTGTCTGCTTGCATCTTCATTTTGAATTGAGCTTTTGCTATATGAAGCTTGATTTCTTCTAAAATTGCATCTCTTTCTTTTAGTTGATTTCCAAGTTAGCTACTCTTATAGTTTGGCTGCCAAAGTGCAATAGAGGTGGGGGATCCATGCTATACATAGCTTTGAAGGGAGTCATGTTAGTAGAAATATGATAGGAAGTATTACACCAATATTCTATCCATGGAAACCAAGAACTACACTTCTTAAGCTGAGCGCCTGCGAAGCAACACAAATAAGTCTCTACACTTCTGTTTACAACTTTTGTTTAGCCATTGCATTGGGGATGATAAGTTGTACTCCACCGTAGGATAGTCCCCTGTAGTCTAAATATCTCTTCCCAAAAAATGCTCACGAAAATATCAGTCACTGATTTTATTGTGAAAGGGTGTTTTAAAGGTAGGAAATGCATATACTTACTCAACCCGTCAACAACAAAAAGAATGGAATTATAGCCCATCGGTTTGGGAAGGCCTTTTAAAAAATCAAGAGAAATATCTTCCCAAATTCTATGAGGAATGGGAAGTGGTTAGAGTAGTCCTGAAGGAGAGGTTGTTTCGTATTTGTTCTTCTGACATATAGCACATTCAACTACAAATTTCTAAATATCTTTCTTCATACCCTTCCAAAACACCTCACATTTAATTCTTTTATAAGTTATTAAGAATCTGGAATGTCCCCCAATGAGACTAGTATGAAATTCTTGTATCAAAGTGAGCAAAATACTGGAAGTGTTGTGCAGAACCATCCTCTCTTTATACAACAGAGTGCCATGTTGAAAAGAATAACTAGGGAATTCATATATGCCTTCCTGTAACTTCTAAATTATATTAGCAAATTTTGAGTCAGCAGCCACTTCTTTTCATATTAAATCACTGTCTAACACCCTTGGAACAGAGATAGCAGTCAGTTGAAGTAGCTTAAGCTAAGAAATCTTAGATAAGGCATCGACTGTAAGATTTTTCCTTCTCAACTTATACTGGATCTGAAAATCTTGCCTGATTAATTTAACAACCCACATCTAATATTCTGGCTGTATAATCTTTTGTTCTAACAAGTATTTCAAACTTTTTTTATAAGTTTTAATCACAAAGTGTTGGCCCAACAAATAGTGTCTCCACTTTTGCACCGCCAACACAAAGACCATCAACTTTCGTTCGTAGATTGACTTAAGTCTGTTGCAGGCTAATAAGGATTAACAAAAGAAAGCAATAAGATGACCATCTTAAGACAAAGTTGCTCCTAATCTCATGCCTGAAGCATCAGTTTCCAAAGTAAAAGGCTTGGAAAAATCAGGTAAGGACAAAATGGGAACTGTTGTCATAGCTTCTTTCAATTGTTGGAACGTCTTTTCTGCTTCTGTATTCCACTGGAAAGAATCCTTCTTAAGTTGGTATGTCAATGGCCAAGCTATAATTTTATACCCTTTTAAAAATCGTCTATAATAGCCTGTGAGGCCTAAGAATCCTCGGAGTTCCCTCAAATTTCATGACGTAGGCCAATTTATCATCACTTTAACCTTCTCCTTATCCACCTCAACCCCTTCATCCATTACCCAATGCCCCAAGTACTCAATCTTCCTCTGCCCAAACACACATTACTTCTCATTTAGATGAAGGTGATGTTCTGCCAAAGTGGTAAGCAACCTATCCAAGTGCTCAACATGGGTTCTTTCATCTCTACTATAGACTAATATATCGTTAAAGAAAACTAAGATGAACTTCTTTAAAAAAGGCTAAAGCACACGATTCATCAAAGATTGAAAAGTTGACGGGGCATTTGATAGCCCAAAGGCCAGCACCACAAATTCGTAGTCACCCTCATAGGTTATAATTGCAATCTTTGTGGTGTCTTCCAGGTTAAAAGCCTAAATTAGGGCTTAACTTTTTTTAGTTTGGTCATTTTGGGACTTAAACTTGAAACATGCTCAATGAAGGGCTAAAATTTCACGAGTCTACTCAATTTAAGAACTTTTTGGATGAAAATTAGGACATGTTTACACACGTCATTACATGCATATCAATTAGTGTTTAGATGCCATGTTAATAGACCTAATTTATTGTCCAGGTCAGGTGGAATTTAAGAAAAATTTATTAATTTTGTTTAAATTTTGACTTAAATGAAATATTCTACAATCCTAAACCAACGATTTTTATGAACATGTGTTTCACTCTCTTTTTCTTCCCTCAATTGTGCCTTAACTCCAATCCCTGGATGCATCATCACTTAATGCATATGCCTTCACTCCAATCTCGCTTGTGCCTTATTGGTAGTGTGAGTGTGAGATCTCTCTTTTGGCGTTGGAGGTGAATAGGCGATAAGGTTTTTGGAGATTTGAAACATACGTGTGTTGTGATTGAAGACCAAAGTAGGTAATGAGTCATGCTCCCTTCTAATTTTTGTATATAAATTTATGATGTTTTAATATTCACTTTATTCCTTTGCCCTAACAATGTTACATTTACGTTAATTATTTTATCTTCTTTAAATGGGTTTGATTATTGGAATAGCGTTTAGATGATAATAGTTTTCATATATAGGATATTATCAAGTTTTCTCTTCCCCGTGTACTTGACATTGTACATAGGATATGATTTGTGTCACTTAGTTTAGCTTCGTTGGTAGTTATTCATGTTTTGTTTTTCTCTATCTGTTGGGTTAAAGATAAAGTATGACATTCATGGAAGAGATGCAGCTTATTAGGAGCAAATAAATTCAATTCTATAGACATCATTTAGCTATCAGTGGATGCATAATCAACATTACAACATTGTGCTGTAATACTTGAGAATGAGCTCAAGTAGTAATTCTTCAAGGTAATGAGGTTGATTAGGGGATTCAGTTTGTTGTTTTCTTGGTAGTGATTTTATGTTGGGTTGGAATTTTTGAAATTTTCAACTTTGGTTGTAAAGGGACGCGTTCTAAGCTTAATATGAGGTCATACAAGCTAATTTCTTCAACTTACCCAATTAAATGGGACTATGACGAAGAGGCTAAATATTTTTACTATAACTTGAAAGTACCTAGATGGACTTCATAGATTGATAAAAATGCAGGAACAAGGTTTTATGGCTGTCAACTCTTTTCGATAATTTAGGTACATTTTTTTAGCTAAATATGTTTATATATTTCATTAACGAATTGCTGCTTTTTCTTTGATGGTTGAGTGAAAATGTTTATGGATTTCATGAATGGCATGATCAAAGATTTTGTCTAAAAGCAAGACAAATTATTTTATAGCTGAAAAATATAAGAAGATGTTATATCGTCAAAATAATCTATTGAAGGCTGAAGTCACAGAGTTAAGAAAGAATGCAATAGATGTTTTGCAAGCTGAAAGGATTGCAAAAAATTTGAAGTTGAAGAATGAGTTAGTTGCCACGATGACTAGTTATAAAACACATTCAGCAAAGTGTTGGAAATGATTTGCTTGTTTAAGCTTGTGTTTAGTAGTTTTGCTATGTTTATTAGTTTAAATAATGAAGGCAAAAAAGGCAATAGTTGTACCTTTAAAGCCTTACCTGGAAATGGTTTGATGTACTAGAACAATGTTTAAATGTTCTTCACCTAACCTGATGTTGGAAAGTGCAAGTGTTAGATGTTTTAACATCTACTATATTACTAATTTGATATTCTAACCTAAACAGGTTTGATGTTTTATGAACTAGCCTAAACATGTTTGAAGTACTAGCCTAAAGATATTTGATGTTTCAACATTTGGTAAGGAAGATTAGTGACAAAATATGATCTTGACAAAATAGGATCTTTAATCAATGGAGATGGAGTATTCGTCAGTAGTCAAAAGGAGTTAAAAGACACAGTAATTGACTACTCTAAAAAATGTTATCTGTATTTTTCCTCCAATCCATTGATTAACACAACTGTTAGGTTGTTTTATGAGTCACCAAATAATTGACGAGGAGACAAAGATGTTTAGTAGACCTATAATTCCAATCTTTGTATTAACAATGTACATGTTCTACCATTGATGAACTTCAACGAAAATGAAAAAACCTAAAAGAAATGCAATTCACACTGATTGGGAAATAAAGGAAACCAACACTTTACTAAAAAAAGGCTGATCATCTCTTTCCATCCATAGACTTTAAGCTTTCCCTGAAAAACACAAAACATTATAGAGATTTTGACAATTCCAACTAAGCTTCCATCACCCTCGGTAACCCATTCATAAACTTCAACAAAAAAAAATGTACAAGAAATGCAATTCAAACTGAAATTAGTAGTCATTGCATTCATTGCTTAATAACATTAATCCCAACAAGATCCTTACAATCTATTGTTGTTCAGTTCACAAATATCACAAAATTGTTTAGTTCACTAACAATTAAATATTAAGTTTACATTTTTTCCTTTCCCTTTGAAAATGTAATTTAACTTTGTTGGCTTGGATTCACATGCGCAGTAACAACTTCCTTCCTCTTTATTGATTTCTACCCAAGGTTTAGTAGTCTCTGACTTCTCCTTCTAGGCTATAGATAAAATGCAAATGTTTGTTAAGCTGTATGAATTAATTAATGTTTAGTAAGGATGCAAACATTTAACACTTACATTTAGTATCTGAAACCCTATGGTTCATTTATGTATACTCCCATCCCTTCCATCCATTTCTTGATATTCCTATTTGCTTCTTGTTGAAGAGAAGAGTATGTGATAGGCTTTTTCCTGTAATTTTCGCTTGAGAATTTAGATTATATCTGTCAACTGCCAACATCCTCAATCTGCTTCCATCATCTGCAACACCATAACCAGGCCCTCTTCTCCCTTTGGTTTGGTTCTTGACAGTGGCCTTTGAAGGTGTACAGATATTTGTTGTTTCTGAAGCACCTCCAAGTGTTGGGAGAACAACTGAGGTTGTTGCATTTGCACTTCCATATACATAAGTAGCACTTGAGGTGTTGGCAGTACCTGAAGCAGTTGTGGCACCAGCAAATACAGACACAGTAGCAGAGGTAGAGGCAGAGGTAGAAGCAGAAGCAGAGGCTTTTGTTCTTCTTCTACCTTTCTTTCTCCTTTCAGTGTTGGATGCAGATTTAGAGGCACTTACTGGGTTGTCAATGTTGGTTTCAACTGTGGATATTTTTTCGAGGGTTGACTGTGAGTTCGTTGTGTTTTGCTCCATATGGAAATCAGTTGACTGCTCTGGGTTTAGATTTTGAAACTAGGTTGGAACCTGCCATTGATAACAGTGATAACAGAACAAAAAAACCTAGAAGATTGTCACTACTATGGAAAAGAATCTTAGGGGGCGTTTGGTTCACAAAGGGTAATGGGAATGAGAATGGGAATAGGAATGAATATAGTGGGGAATGGGAATGGATATAATCATTATAATAATGATGGATGGTTAAGATGGAGGAATGATTACCATAATCTTTGATGGTGGTTAGTTTGTTAAAAATCTTGAAAAATAAAAATTTATTAAAATTTTGTTTTATATCAAATTTTAAATATATTTTAATTAATTATATTTTATGAACCCTATTTATAATGACAAAATGTTTAAAATCAAGTATATTACGGTATTTCATTTCCAATAGCTCTTGAAGAAAAAATACTCTAGTATTTTCTTGCATCAACATACCATTAGTTACATAATATCCTTAAAATATAGTTTAATAATCGAAAATATTGTACAATTCATCAACATAACCATAATAT